>BJBW01013238.1:8898-33684 GCA_004320125.1 Scolopax mira | reverse complement strand
TCTTCATTAATTCAGTTTAAACTGAACAGATTTTTTATGTCTCCACTACCATCATGCATTAATGGCACATATGAAAAGCAGGGTTTAAATTATTCAGGAGCAAGCAGTTCCAGCAGTTTGCAGACCTTCTTCGTTTCAGGCTTTTGAGGAAAATTTCCTAAATAAACACACGCTAAAAATCTGACTGGGATTAGGCAATCGTTTCACTGCAGCGAAGATGAAGCCAAAAAAAGAAAGCTTGGTTCAATTTGTTGAATATGGCCCGATAGAAAACCTCTTCTGTGCAGAGGGTCCAGCCACAGGGGGTCTAGTAATGGCCGAGTGTTCCTGAGGAAGCTGCTTCTCAGTCGGGGCAGCGCAGCCTTGGCATCCTGAGGATTGAAGCAACAGAGTTCCCTCCAAAGCCAAGGAGCAGCAAAAAGGAGGGAGGAGAGAGGCTCCATCTGTCAGTGTTTGGGGCCGGTGTGTTTGTTGGTTTGGCTGGGGACAGCTCTGGTTTATGGGGCTGTCACCATAGCAACTTTAACTAAGAACTCACAATGCACCCAAACGAACTCCGAGCTAAATTAACTTATTGCATGTCACCAGTGAGAAATGACTGTTCAGAGGTAATTTTCTATACTAATATGTAATAGAGTTAACTCTCTAAATTGAATTAAATTAATTAAATGCCACTCCCAGTAAATCAGATTCTATTACATGAATGTTAAAAGAAATTAAAGATGTTTTAATAAAGATTACTAATAATAACTTAATATTATTACTTCGTTTTAATTCAAAAATTCTGCTCAGTTTATTTTAGACACATGTCTTCCCCTTACTAGGAAGGAATACTTAATTACTCCACATCCATTACACGCATTTATTTCCCATAGATGTGCTGAGACTCATCCCAAAAGAAATAAAATCAGCATCTTAAGGACTGTTCACCTGTGGAATAGAGCCTGGTTTAATATGTGATACCCCAAGATTTTTCTTACACACACACACTTAAGCCTTTGGTAAATTCCCATGCTTTCAATGATTGTATCTAGTTTCCTAAGAGTTTTACTTCTGCTTTTTCCAGATAAAAAAGAGAAAGTTTTTTGCAATATGTCCAAGTGCAAAGAAAGAGGGAAATACCATGCCTGTCAGACAGGCCACAAAAATAAAAGCTCTTTAATGCCTTTACAGATCTACTTAACAATATATTATTAAGTTTGTTTTTTAACATTCTTGCACATTAGAATAGGACAGTCTGCTGGGAGGCAAATCTAAGATGCCCCATGTTCCCCATGTTCCCAGTGTAAATAAAGGGCAAATTATAATTGCCAACTGATGCTATTAACTCTGTCCCAATGACCCTGACTCTATCTTTAACTCATATTACAAGATTCACCAAGATATTTCAGGGAAAAATGGGCCCTATCTAATATTAATCATCTTTCAAAATTACTAACTACATTATTACTCTACTTTTCCAAAAAGAAGCTCCGTGGACACTGTTAACAGCTATTAACAGCAGGGGGAGCAGGCTGTATTTTCACATCTGCCCTGATAATGACAATGACGTCAGCCCAGATTCTGGTTTAGTTTTGTCAAACACTCAGAGAAAAGTCAATACTTCCATTAAAAGAATACAGAAAATAAGTATTTTAAAACATTTTCTCAATGTAAATGAAAAACCAGGCATAAATGTAAATGTGAAAAGCAAGGGTGAAGTAAAGCAGTGACAACCCAGTGGAGCTGAACAAGGTGTGCTTTACAACATCCCACCTACGTCCCAGGTAGCAGGAAAATGTGATTATGGATTTACATGTTTATTGTTACTATGCATCTATGTTATTATCCAGAAAATTTAAATTATATTTTTTAAGTCACAGCAACTATAATAAGGCAGCAAAACACAAAGTCTTCATAGTCAGACATGTATTCCATGACCAAGCTGGGGAAATGCTGTACATGCTCATGGAATTCAGTTACTTGCACAAAAATGTATCTGAACGGACTATAAGCCATCAAAAGGTAGTGAGAACATCTTATCTAATAGATTAGAAAGTAATTTAGTATCTTGGAATCTTAAGACATTTTCAAGTTGAACTTTCAACTAAAGGTATTGCTACTATACCTTCAAAGTTCCTAAGAGCTTTAGTTCTGTGTCAATACACAAAACCCACTTTTTCTCTACTCGCCTTCTCTTTATTGCTTCTCTTTTCAGAAGACTGTAAGCAAGCCATACATCTGCAAGTGAAATTCTGACGTGATTTCACTTTTTTTTTTGATGCTTATGCCCCCACGATAACCAGCCATGACAGATGCTCTTCTTCAGAGTGGAGTGATCTTCACGGCAGAAGTCTCTTTCTTGAGGTGGGAATGACCCAAGAGCTTCCCAGTGAGATCTAAGCCATTATCAACACAGTCCTTGCAACTACTCACGCAGAAAAAGGATAGCTGTCACAAACTCTGCAATGGAGTTTAGGAGGGATTTTCCCAAATGCCCAGAAAAGGCACCTAAAGTTGTAACGCTGGATGTTGGACAAGATAAGAAATAACTATACAACAAAGGAAAAAAGTAAATCATTACTCTCAGAAGATGGCAGATAGCAAGATAGGAAATATGATGGAGTCTATGTCAGACACATAGCACTGAATCCATTATTTTCTTCCTATTTCACTCTGAAGACTTTCTCTTGTTGAGGAGAGAGTCACTGCTCAGATGACTCAGATGGGTAGGAAGGGCCCCCCCTCCCCAATACATCAGAAAAGAACTGAAACTGCAGCCGGACAGCCCACCCCCTCCAGCACAGACAGGGAGTTTTCTCATCATTTGTCAATCAGACCTAAACAAAACCGCAGCAGAAACAACTGGGAAACTAAAGCAAATAATACACTTAAACTTGTCCTTCAGAGAGAAAATGGTTAGCAATGAAAAAGGAAAAAGAGGGAGACTTGGAAGAAGAAACTCTGCATTATCAATTCAAGATCCTTACAGAATTAGAGAAAGGGGTATGTGAAATCCAGGAGCTCCTTAAAGCAAGCCACGTTCAGGGACAGGGAACTGAACGAGAAGAATCAGCAGCAGCAACTGCTATGAAATGCCTGCAATTACAGAGCTCTACAATGGAGTGAGCCTGAAAGGCATAAAAAATAAGCCTCAGATTCTACTTATAAACAGCAGCAGTAAGGTTATAGCTGCACAGGTTAACTCAAAGGTTACTTAATGATCCTCCAATTATAGATACTGCATTTAAAAAAAATAATTCTGGAATTACTTCCAAAGAACAGAAACATAAATTACTGTTTGAAAAACAGCTTGAAAACACTAGCACAAGGAAAAACTGAATGGGCTATTAAGTAAAAGACAGGATACTCAAAAAGGCCCCTGCAGAGCAGGGGAAAGATCTGCTCTCCACATACTGGGCAAATCAGCCAAGAAAGAATGGGCTTAAGTTATAGGAAAGTTTGTTCAGGCTGAGTGCTAAGAGACTTTTCCAAGAGTCAAAACATCTTTCAAGAACATCCGTTGGGCCTGCCTGACAGCAGGGAGATGGATAAGAAAATCCCTTCTCGCTCATCTAAAGTGATATATCTAGTCCTACAAATCTAAGACTTCAGTGTGGCATTTGAACTTTTAATGGAGTTGAGGACTCGCCGTTTCTGGAGCTTAGTAATTTTTGTGCTTCAAAACAAAAATTCCTGAGGGCCTGGCTGGCTTCAGAAGGGTGAAAGGTCTGGTTCCATAAGGACCACTCAGAGAGAGTGTCAGCAAAAAGAGAGCAGAAGCAGCCAAATAGGATATTATGTCAGAAACGTCAAGAGTATCCTGAAAACAGGAGGATGGATCTTGAAGAAACTCTATGGGAAGACAGAGAGGAACTACTTCTGTTAAGATGGGAAGAAGCAATCAAGAGCTTGAATCATGCCTCAAGTTCTGATGTTCCCCTTGGGCAAACAGCAATAACAGCTGCTGACGTGCTCAGGGCAGCCAAGGAGTGTCCAAAGCATCCCGTGGTGCTATTAAATGCAGGTCCCACGAGGCTGCTTAGGATGAGCCAGGGTTGCCGTGCCACAAAGCTGGGGCAGGATGCTTAAAAAGAAAATCATCTCCTCTCTTGGTGATCCTACAATCCACCTCGTGAGTGAGTAACCACCTTCTAGGATGGTAATGCACACTATGCTGCCTAAACCAGTTCAGGAATAACCGGAATGATGGGATGCACGATGCAACCCCCACCAGAATGCTTCAGAGCATTCACTGAGTGTGAGCTGGTTAAACAGACATTTTAAGTAGTCTTCTAGGATTTGTAAAGTATGGGCTACCACCTTGAACAACTCAGGAAAAACATTAAAACAATCTAGGAAAACACAGGGAAGTCAAGAGGCAGCCAGGGTTCTCAGAGTAGAGGAATGTCAACACCAGATAGTCACAACCAGGGAACACAAGCTCCCTCAGGCCAAAGGCATCACACGCAGCGTAAAAAAAAATCAAAACACATTTTCATTTCCTTTGTTTTCCCAAAATAACCCTCTTCAGCATTTGTAGAGTAACCCCAACAGCCTGGACTAATGTTCCACTTCAAAACTGGTTTCATCCTTCCCAAGGAAGGGATCAAGAAGTGTTTGAAAAATGGCATATATCTCAATTGAGCAGCACCAAACCAGGCTAATTGATTTTGTGATGAACCTCTCTTCAAGCTTGCAGTTTGCAGATGTTGTAGCTATTGTATTTATATGTGATACAAGCCTCCTCCAGGTAGTAAGATGATAATTTAATGATGGAAAGTGGCCAGCACACTGCAGGTAAATCACAGCTGATACGTTTTCATGGAGAAGGCATCAAAGCAACCAACAGAGTTTCCTGTGAAAGAATGAATTAAGTCTGTCAAAGCAGACAAGAAACTTTCTTTAGAAGCAGGGTGAAAGCAAATGGCAGACTTTCTGAAAGTCAGGGAGGAACACGCTGATAAAACAGGTGAGCTGTGCTATAAAGCACTTGCAAGAACACAGATCTCAGACTCTGCTGGGTGGGTGCTCCCTGCCCATTATCACCAGCAGATACAGAACACAGTGGTGCCACGCTGAAGTGGAACAATGCATCTGGTCTGCAGTACTGGGACATATATGCTGTGATGGACAACAAGTATCAGACAACGTTTTATTTATAACTGGAAAACAGTGATTTGATAAGCAGACTGATAGAACAGAATATACACTATTGTCTGAAATGCTGTGATGCCAGAAATTGTAGCACTTTGACTGTTTCACAGTCTACACACTTAAATATTCCACATTAGGCAATGCCCATTGCTGAAAAAACCATATTTTGCTGCGTATGAAAGCACACACTGGGGCAGATAAATAACCATAAAACAGCATGCAGTTTGATCATAACTACCAATATTATCATCGTGTAGCTGTGTTAAAATTTATATTCTCAAATACACAGACATCAACAACTGTATTGGCAGTTGTTTTGTTTTTCAGAAAGCAAGCCAGGGATTTATCTGAGAGACATTACCACCAAGGGCACCCTGACAATTAGCTCTAGATGAGAAAAGCCAAACCAGTGTTATCTCATTTGTTCTTATTCTCTCTTCACAGGGTACTCTTGTAGAGATAATGTCCCAGGCTTCAAATTTATTGACAATGGACAATGTAAAGAGAAATTTGATGAAAGCATGTAGTCCTACTGCCTTCAAAAAAAAGAGGAGCAACCCTTACAACACTTAGAACATCTGAAAAATACTTTCAATCAACTGTGTCTCATGTTTGAAAGCTCCCATTTTCACCCAATTTTAAAACTCAATATATAGAGGCCAGGTTGTTACCATCCTCGATCTGATAAATTAAGATCATTTCCTAATTGAGGAAACTGAGAAAAGACAAACCATGTAGAAGACTAGGGCAACATTCTGTCTGTATTTATAATATAAGCATATGCCTAAATACACATGATGGCAAACCACAACAGACTCTCTCCAAGGAGAATAAAAACTACCTGTGTCGAGTACTAAGAATATCAAAGATCTCTGACTCGAGCCCTTAGTTACTTTGCTATTCCCAGCTGAGGAGCCTGCAACCACAGAATGGGATTGGAGGTGCTGGCCTGAGCAGTAAAATGAAGAAGCAACACTAAGCAAGACCTTGAAGTGCTCTGCAACTCTTCAGGGGACAGCTATCCTGTAAACCCAGCTCAAGACAGGAGCCCATTAGGAACAATATATCTCGTGGTTTGTCTGTTTTCAAATAACCCTGCAGTTTTGTGTTTGCTTGTTTTTCTTTGAGAGATAAATGTTTTTGCCAAAGACCTGTACTAATTGCTTTGGTGCCTCATTGTCTGAAAAGCGTGTTTTCTGGAAAGTAGTCTCACTATTTGAGCCTACAGCTTCACAAGAGCTACAGAAGACTTGAATCTTCAGAACTGTCAATCCTTAGTTGCAGGGCTCAGTGTGTCCAGCCTTGACAAACCCTCTCTTCTGCAAAAAGACACTCATTCTCAACGCCACAACTAATCTCTAGTTGGACACCTCTGACTAGCAAACCAGAAAGACCAACCCAGAAAGTGCTCAAAGCCCAGTAGAGCCTATAGTTTAGTAATGACAATCCAGACACTTGCTTATTCCTGTACATTTTGCTCCTTCACAATGGCAATGCTGATTTGAAGCAATATAACGTTGCTTACACTTGTGAGAGCAAAAAGCATATTTAAATAGCACTGAATAACTGCCACCAGAAATTTAAGATGTCTCATCACAGCCATCCCACCTGAAACAATAAGCAGGAAACCAAGGTTTTTTCTGTACTAGTTAAATCCAGGCCTCCCAGCTCATGCTTCTTGCTTTGTCTCCTTGACTATGCAAATTTCTCCTCGTGTCTCTGCTAATATTTTTGTATTTTCTACTCCTTTCCACCCAATCTTATGGTGGGGATTCTACGAATTATCTTCATACTCTATTCTTTGCAGATTGTAAAATCATAATTACTTCTCTATCTCTGAGAAGCGGTATCTCAGTCTGTTGTAAGAACAAATTCATGTTTGTTTAAAGATATTTATAAAAGCAAAACAATACTGTGATAACATTTATCAAAAAGAAAACATTTTTGTGTTATAAAGCCTTAACGTATGGCAATAGGTTATCATTAGGTTATCAAATGACTGCATATTAGGATCTAATTGAAGAGCTTATTACAGTGCTCCCCCTCCTTCTGCAATGATGATTTATGGCACATTTTGTCACCACAATGTTCAACCGTTCCGTACAAACACAGCACTTAACTAACAAGATGGCAGAGGCAGATATTTAAGCATAAGCTATAAATACTCAAATGAGTCAGAGGTTGTAAATCATACCTGGTTTGTTGGCTGAAACACATTTCCTAATCTTACGTAAAAACCTCTGCTGGCTCCTGCAATAATACGACAAACTGGAAAAATTCAAAACATTTTTTTTTTTAAAAGACCAACTGTGTTAATCTTCTACTTAAAATACTGATGAGATGCTTTAAGAAGTTTAGTTTTCCTTATTTCCTACGGAGCTGCCATTAAACATCAGTAACATTGACCACAGCCAGAAAGAGCATGTTATCAATGTACCTAACACTGCATTTCTCTATGAGCAGAACTGGGTGTAGGTTACACAAAGCTACTTCCCACCCAAAGGAGTAGAAGCTGAGACCATTCTAACAGCCCATCTGGGCAGGGTCAGCAAAAAATCAATTTAGAACTATGGCACAAGCTACACTGCTTGATTTGGAAATTAAAATACCTGGCTTTGAAGACCAGTATGTCACGACTTCTGCCACCCAAACAGGAATACCAAAGCAGGGGATAGGATAGGAGATCTCTTCATCCACTGTTTTTCACTTTTAACTCCCATTTATAATACAGCTGGCCATATTCTTCCAGAAAAAATATACACTACTGCATGTAGTACAAAAACGCTACACAAATTCAAAAAAGAATCTGAAGTATGACATTTGTGACATAAATGGTTTATCAAGCAACTGCTCTCTGTTAAATGCTTTCTGTTCTTTTATGTCCACCAAAATAAAATGTATTAAAGCATCTACCTTGGCAGAATAACCTCTCAGTCTGCAGACAACTTTCCTGACTCTGCAAGTTGCATCTTAAAATCATCATACAGCAAACAGTCCCCAGACACAGGGCACAGACAGCTTGGGGGCTGGGAAAGCTCCAGAATCAGATCACAAGCCGATGGGAATGATGCTCAGCTCAGGATCCATTGTACCTCTTTAACAGAGGGTGGGCAGCTGGATCCTGGATTATCGCAGCTATTCCAGCATCTGCAATCCTGCCTCATCCCAGAAGTGGTGAGCTTAAATTCCCATTTTCCCCATGGAAAGCCCACATCCCTCTTCCCAGTCCTGTGCCACAAAAACACTACAGAGAGACCTATAAGGAGGTTCAAAGAGGCAGAGAACGGTCATCTCTGCTTTAAAGGGAGACTAACATTTCTAATTAAATATTTACCACAATATTTTCTGTTAGACTAAAAACAGTCTACTAAAACCAGTATACTTAAACCTTTTTTCTTCTATGTTTTCAGACTTAACACTCACCTTCATTACAGATAATACTGGAGAATTGGAGAGATACATTGCCTTTCAGCTACTGTGGCGGATGCTTGAGTAACAAACCCACTTAAGCTATTTTATATCAGCACTTTAACTTCATTTTAGACAAAGTGCATAGAATTCATCTGGGATGGAAATAAAGCAGTCAAGGAATTGATCCCCTGTGTGCTGACTAAACTGGCAACTAGACAGCTAGAAGAAAAGCAGGCAGCAAAAGACACTGACCTCAAGCATTGCTCTCTTAAAATTCCCCTGTAGTTATTAAGTAACAGCCATTTACCACACTAGTGACTATTTACCATACAGTACAAACCCTTACTGGTATTTACAGCTGAATGTTTTCATCACAAAACACTTTACACACAAAGTTTCTTTATCAAGTGCATATAAACTGGGAAGAGTTTACAGATTTAAAATAAACACTAATAGGCTGTGCTCAATAGTCCTGTTCTCAAAAAAATTACCATAAAAGAACAGTAACGTGGAAGTACAATGCACAGCGTGCAATAAAAACATGTTCATTTCCCACCTCATCTAATTCTGCAGCACTCCTCTCCAGCTGAACAGGAAGACTACTTTCAATTTGTTTTCAAGTAATTGAGAAACATTTCAGCTACTTATCAGCTCTTCAATCTTTTTTCCTTTCACACATTCCCTGGAATTGTTGCCAACAGGGTATTTATAAAAGATTCTGCCTAGCAAAAATACCCTGGCAAACCACGGTGCAGAACAAAAGTCAGAAACTGAAGAAGCCATTACATAGAGAAGATTTAAAGAGTTAGATCCTTGTTTAAATAGAAAGAAAAAAAAAAAAAGTTGTTTAAATGTGTGCAAGAGAGCAGTTCCTACCCCTGGACCAGTAAGTCCAGAAGCAGCTACATACCTTTCCTCTATTGGTGGAAATGCATGTTTATTTTGGAAGGGTTTTGTGCACATCACAAATGGAAACATTCAGCTCCCTCCGAGGCCTCGGAGCAGTATTTCACTGACAAGATGCCAGACACACACCCAACAGGAAACCTCTTTCCTCCTCACTAGTTTCTCTTTCCTGAGGCCTCACCAGCAACTGAACATGCAACAGCCAGTATCATCTTACGGCAAATTATAACTGCACGGACAAAGCACAAGAGTTAATTAGTAGATAGGACAGTCCCTCCACATTTTCCATTGTGCCAGAGAAATAAATGAAAATCTTAATATTAATTTAAAACATTAAAAGGAAGCTTGATCACAGCATAGGTTTCTAGAATGGAATAAGCCAAAGGGCTACCTTTCCTACTGCTTATCCAATCCCACCAGTTGTCCCATCCTACCTACTTCAAGAAAGTGCTGCCTTCTTCAAAAATACAGCTGGGAGCAAATAAGGAACAGTATAAACATACTGTCTCCAATCAGCTGAAAAACAGACACTGAAAAGCCTTCCATAACCCATCTCCAGTTGTGTCATTTACTTTTCTCTAGTATGACCCAAATGGTGTAAGCATCTCTCATTGCTATAGAAACCCAGCCACAGAACTGAATGACACATATACAAAAGGAATATTTTTTTAAGTTATCACATTAACTCATATTAAGATCTTACCTACCAAAATATGGATATAGTAGCATTCTGCAAACGGTTCAGTTCCAGCCTGGTTTTTAACCTTTGATTTAATACATCCCATGCACTGGCATGCAGTGTCTGCTGCAGTTTTACTATGCCATCCTGTCTTTACAAGGAATTTAATTGCTGCGTCCCAGATATGAGGCAAATTAACTAAATTCAATGATAATCCCTGTGTTGCCTTTTAGTTCTAATAGCATTTGTCACTCAACCTTGAAAATGAACTAAAATAAAACACTTGGTGCAGCATTGCATTAAAGTTTACAGTCTACTTTGAGTATCTTGTGAAAAAAGTTCAGCCAATTTTTTCCTCTCTTTAATTTAGAATTAGCATTTTCTCTATTTTAAGAAATTCCTGCTACCTATCATAAGCTTGCGCACATCCCTCCTAAAGGTTAAGTTCAAGAGAATAGTATCATAAAATGGAAATAAAACATTCCCACAGACCAATCTTAAAAGCAACTAGAATTAGTTCACCAGAGGAAACTAAAACAAGGGTCATCCATCTGACTGTAAATAAGCACCATCCCTTGCATTCAACAAGAGCAAGAGAGGTTTGGTTTCTCTCCAGGGCAGGGCAACTCTTCCCAAGAAAAGGTGCATTATTGCTTCAGATAAATGAAACTATGAAAGCCAGAACTGCTTCGTCTTTAACATAACTACCTCATTTTCTGTTATTTTCTTCCCAATTCGTATTTTATAGCAGTAGCACAGGATGCTTAAATAAAAAGATAAAAGACCCACATGGGTGGAGAAACTCGATCTCTAAATTTGAAGAAACAAGCATACCTGAAAAGCTGGAACTATTGTCATGCTACTTTTAAAAACTTAAACTTGACATTTTCAAGCAATTAAAAACAAAGCTGTCACAAGAAAGACAAAAATCACAATATCCCACAGAGGAAAGCAAGAGACACTATGCTTCAATATTAACAGCAATTTGGAGCCACTATATTATCACGGGAAAATGAACTTAGTTACTTTGACAGCAAAAGCATCTGTCACTGAATTCTGATATTAAAAAGTTACTATAATACATTATAGAATAGTAAAACCGTTTCACAGAGACATGAACTGATACAGAGAACAACCCATGTAATACTGTGGAAACAGAAATACTCCATTTGGACAGAAATTGCTCTGTTCTGTTTTCATATACTTAAGATTTTGAGGGGCTTAGCTACTTGTGCTACCTTCTTCTCCTGAAAGCAAAATCCACTTTACATGAGATCTACATGAGATCTTACAGGGAAGGTGCAACTGAATTCGGACTAAGATTTTCTGATTTCATACTTTCTACATTAAAAAAAATTTGGAAAGAAAAAGAAGGATTTTCAATAAATTATTTGTTACGGTTTCTTCATGCATTTAAGACTTTGTATTTCTGAATCCAGTATTACCGAAGCAATACTTAATTTCTGCTGTATAAATACATAAAAAGTGTTTGAAACATAAGTTGTTTTGTCAACCCCATATGTTAGGCTTGGCTCTTCTCTAATTCCCAGCCTTTGGGAATCTGGGAAGCTCAACTTGCCTGTCTGTCACCTAATTACCCAGCAATAAATAACAGTGCATATTAACTCGTTCAGAACTGTTCCACAGCCCAGAGTTGTGGGTGGTGTAAATCGAAGGGCAGACTAGACAAAATAAGTGTAAGCCCCCAGCTGCAGGAGAGAGGCATTACCCCAACTCTCCTCCTCACTTTTATTAAGGCTGTAGCTCTATTAACATTTCTCCTAGGACACCTCAGAGTTCACTGCCCCAGAAAGCAGAATGCCTTGCTTACCTCAGCTGCTTCCTGCACCGCGCTGCAAACTAATTCAATTCACTCATCAAGCAGAAAACACATGGGGGGGTGTAGGGGGGAGAGGGAAAGACAGTGGTGGCAGTGGGGGAAATAGCTCTCATACATTCAATGAATTGAGTTTACTCACTAAATTGAGCTGAATAGGGCATGCAGGGTAAGTCTCTCCGATTTACCCTTTTAGGTGGCAATTAGTTGTCTTTGAAATAGATAATTACTAATAACTAAATGGAAAATTACATCTGTCTTGTCATTAGACAAAAAACGATGACATAGGTTATGTTTCACAGAAATTTAATCCACGTATACTTGTCAAAAAGGTGCCATACGATACCCAGCAAGAAAAAGCTTACGCTGAGAATCCCAACATAAAGGCAGCTCCTCTGACAGAACTTTAAGAACAGAACTACCCTCATAAGATACACTCTCCCCGTTAAAGAGACAGAAAGAATAAAAAGCACAAGCACATTCTTTTAAACAAACTTAGAAAAACATCCAATGGTTCACAAATAAACGTGAATTTACCTTTGGTTTTTTGTTCAGCAGCCTGAAAGAAGAAAAGAACAAAACAAATCAACTACTTGTCAATATTCAAAACGATACCTAGTAATTATCGGGCTGCAGTTTAACTTTTTGCAGAGACCACTTACATAAATCAGGTGTTAGTTCCAGTTCCGAACTGGAGAATTTTAGTTTAACTCCATGTATTAGGAATGGGTACCCTTGTCTGACTGAAGCCAAAAGCAGATGCCAAAGAGACAGCATAAAACATGGCAAGCAGCATGACAGCAGCCCTCCTACCCACCCGGCCTTCTGTCACTGGAGGTGCAGAAGTTCCCTGAACCAAGCAGTACATTTATAAACTTTTTAACACTCAACAGAATTAATTTCCATGAATTTGTCCAGTATCCATTTGAATCCACACATACTCTTAACTTACACCGATTAACTGCACGGCTTGTGAAAACCCCTTTTTTTTTTTTTAAAATCTGTTCAGAATCTGAGGTTTTGTGTTTTTTTTTTTAACGATGTCTAATTTCTACACCGGAAAAGACACTGATCAATTCCTACCCACATCCTAAGGGTCATTTAAAATTAAAACTCTGTAATCCAGAAAACGAGGCAGGAGAACACACACCACAGAAAATGCACAAAAGCCTCAGAATCCACAGTGACTTCAGTGTGAGTTGAGACTAATGCAGTTAACTTTGCAGTGACGTTGATGAGGGCCATTCACGTGACACAGCTGTGGAGCAGGAACTCAACACGAGGGGACAGAAAGCAGCTTGGGGAGCGCTAATGAACTGTCACAACTGCTTTGGCAGAGATTTTCTGAAGTCGACAGGACTGCTCACTTGCATCAGAATTATTCACTGAAGTGGAGGCTGCAGAATCAGTATCTCTACCTTTCGTGTGCAACTGAATATAGCATTTAAAACAATAACAAGAACAAACCTTTTTCTGAGCACCTTCCTTCTTTTTCTTTTCTTCCTGCTTTTTCTTTTTCTTTTCTTCCATCAAATGTTCCTCTTTTTGTGTTTCTTGTTCTTTCTCCCTGATAAGAATAAAGGTTGGGAAGAGCTTTTCAGTAAGATGAAGTTTATCTAGGAAGGCAAAAAAATCCATACCTAACTGACAACCTTCTACATCTCATGTCTAAAAAAGGCTGCTTCTACCGCTATAATAAAAAGCTGTTTCAAAACCGAAACCAATTACAACTAAAATAGGCAATGAAAATTCAGAAAGAATACATTTTATTTGGAACCTTTTCCCACAACTCCTCAAAAGTACTACCAATGTTTAACTTTCTTTCCATAGTGCGCGTTAAAAAAGGAGAACAAAATCCAGGTAATTAATGCAAGTTCTGCTGGCTTTCAGCAGCCAGAATGCACAACACACCCTGAAGACCATGAGGGAGCACACTGTTTTCCAACTATTTTAATTTTTTGATCAAACACATACTATATTGATTTCCTATATGCATCAACTTTGTTCTCAAGGAGTTGTAAACTAATGCCCAGATGAACTAAAATCATCACAGATTGTGTTCATCATATAAATTCTAGCTGAAGAATTCACATCAATACAAGAGTGTTTCAGTAGCATCTTGATTAAAATTTAACTCAAGGTGTCGCAAATCAAGAAGAAAACATATTCAAAGCCTCACCATCTATGCTTGCTTTGTCCATCACCCTAATAAATGGTTACAATGAACCTCCCCAACATCCTTCCAAATAAATACCAATGCAAATAATTCATTTACTCTAGAACTATTTGATCTTCCTTGACAGCTCTTTAGGCCCCAGTCATTTATCAGCCTCACAGTTCTTCTAATACTACTCAGCTTCTGGTGGGCTGAAACCATTACTATTATTATTAGATTCAACATCTTCCAATTATTACTGAGATAATTTTTAGGCTAACATTACTGCTTTACAGTTAACTTGCCAAAGCCTACACACACCCCCCTTTTGTTTGTTTGGATTTTGTTGTTGTTACAAAAGGTCTTTTTAATTCTAACCCTCTTTGCTCAATTGTTTTCTGCTCACAGGCCCGGGGCTGTGAAGGTTGCTCTTTACCTGAAGGGGAAACGTGTTCTTCAGATTTTGCACATCTCTTCAAACACTTTCCAGGAAACATTTTGCCTTTTAAATGTTTCTCTGGGTTTCTTTTTCAAGTTTGCTCTTTCTTACAGAGAGTCTCCCTTTTTATAAAAAAGGAATGCTGTATTCACTTTTTTGATATTTTGGCTGCTGAAGGGTGTTCTTGTTTTTGGCTTTTTCACTTGCCTGAAAATAGCGATTTTGGCCACTTGAAGATGCTTTAATGCTTACAAAGATGCTGCACAGCACTCCAGGCTGAATCAAAATTCATCCTGGAGGATTCCCTTTCCTTGTGTTATCCAAAACAATAAACATTAACATTACAGTGAGCAATTCAGAGGTCTAAACATTGGTGTTAATACCCTTTGAGACACTTTACAGCACTCCCACTATTTACAGAAGTGACAGATCTGGCAAGACCCAGAGTCTAGAATAGCAGCAGGAGGTCAGGCACATGTGGAAGTGCTTGGTGCACAACTTGGGGTCAGGACATCTAAAGTGGCATGAGACATATGTATTTAAAATACTGACTCCCTTTCCGTCACAACCAGAAGTTCATCACCTGCAAGACTGCTCAACTTTCTGCCAATTTCAAAGGGTCACCTTTCAAATATTGTGTAATAAATCAGTGTCTGAGAAACATTTGCTCTTACGAGTTGCAGGTGGGTATTTGCATCACATACTTAACAAGGGTACTTTAAATTGTACTTTTAAATGGATTGCTTGCAATCCATTTGCAGGACTTTGCAAGAAGTGATGACTTCAATTGCAAAAAGAAACTGAGCTGAAACCACAACAGATTTGACTTTATTCCCCTTAGCTCTGAAGGACAGAAACCCCCAGGATTTCAGTAACTATGAAGTAACAACATCCAGTCCTTTTCCTTTTCAGTGCTCCCCACTCAAGTCACATCAGACTCTACAAAGCCCATGTCTTCAGGTGACATCTCCCAAACTCTCAAGCTATTGCCAAGGCAAGTTTTAGCTTTTTTTTTTTTAGTTGGGATTTTTTTTGGCTTTTGGTTTGGTTTTGTTTTGTTGGGTTTTTTTTGGTTTTTTTTTTTTTACAGTGGGTGAATCAAGTCAACATTTTGGTTTCCTCTTGCTTGCAAAACCACGACATTACAGCAACTCCAGGACACCACAATTACATTTATATACTTTTTAATATTCACTGTAGTATTAAAAAAAAAACCACAAACACAAAACCAACAAGAAGAAACAAACCAAAGCACACCACCACTATTTGGCCTTATTTACAGAGTTTTCTTTAAACTACAAAGGTACATACTTGCCAACTTTCTCTTATGCCTTTTTTTTTTAATACCAAGTTCCTTTCATCACTGCCAAAGTCTCCTTTGAGACTGGACTCCACTGTGAACTTTCAGCCTTTCTGTCCTCTGAAGCTGGTTCTGCATCTAACAGATGTTATTCCCTCCCTTACCCAGGTAATACACCATGTCAGAGGATTTTCCAAATCAAAGAAGAGCAAACATTTTGCTCCATTAAAAATACAATGTATTTTATTGCTATATTATCATATCAATTACAACATAAGAGGTAGGAGTGCCACTCCTAGCAGAAACCCGTTTTTTATTTCATTTTTTGAGATTAAAATAGCCTCAGATTAACTCAGAAAATGATACCATAATTTTTAATGGAGTTCAATTTTCAAAACCGATTTACATAATGACACTTCTGAATACACATGCTTTAAATATGCTTAAAATAGAAATAAAGCTCCAAGTGGCCTCTCAGATGGCAACTCTTGCTGTCACTTCTAGGCAGAAATTAGTCATCTAAGAGCAAAACAAAAGGAAAACAATAAAAACATAGCTATATAAAGTTTGATTACGTTGTCAGAGACATGTGCTGCAGCTTTACTTCCTGAGCGACAATTTAATCTTTATTACAGGAAACATGCTAAAAAATTTATGAATACAAAGCTCATATGATTTAAATCAGAAGCATCTTGGAATATATTTTAGGAGTTTGCCTTTTCATATATATGGATCTGATGTATCAGAATCACGAGGGATTTTTATAAGCACAGAGAATTTTACCATTTTTACACATCAAGTGTTATTCTTACAGATTACAATTATCTTATTAAATCCAACCTTAAACCAAGGTTATCTTTAAGGTACACATGCTTAAGAGCTTTCTCAGAACAGGAGAGCAAGAGGAAAACACAGGTCATGGAGAGAACAACTTGAGCACTACGGCCATTTTTTGTCAATGCCTGTTGCAGAAAGGCTTATTAATCCCTTTAAAAAAACCTAAGAAATCCAGCCTGATTTTACTTTTAAGCTAAGAACTCCAGTTCTCTAGTTAGTATCAGACATTGGATTGCTTTCACATCTGAAGCCACAGCTGGTATTTTGAATTAGCACTGATGAGAAATTCAAACAGGATTTTGCAATACACCTTTTAGAAATACCACATTTTTAAGAGAACTTCAAGCAGAATCTATTTGTGTTATTACATGCAAAGCTGTTACCTATATAGTGTTTTATGGTTCAGAAGTTCCTGCAATAGCTGAGGACTAGACAAGTCCAAACCCAGAAGCCTAATGCATTCTGCTTGCATATATTTAAGCCACTGAAAGTGTGTTTATTTACATAGGAAAACTGCCTGGAATATTTCTTCAGAAAAGCATCCTTAATCCAGGTCTAAAGATGTCTTTGCCTGATTTAGCTCAATGGGAGAATAGGTTCCATACCTTAATTCCAGAATGCTTCTTGTACCTTCAATTTGCATCTTACTTTATGCTGGAAAAACCTCCCTTGATGGCTGAGATGCTGTTATTGACAGAAATCCTACAAATTGCATACAATTGCTTATGTATTCTAACCCACTATTTAGAAAGTTCTTCAAGATCCAATTCTAAATGATAAGAAAGAAGAGATCATGAAAGCAGCTTGAAGGGTAGAAATGAAATGTAATGAAAGAAACCAAACAAAACAAAAAGCAGCAAATCCTGGAAAGGCTTTAGTTAATGCAGAACAACCAAAAAATACCGTCACATAGTAAGAGAAGCATTTCTTTGAAATCACCAAAAATCTAAACGAGAATGTGGATACCCTAAGGCACAAGAAGCTTATCACATAAAGCAAGAGGTCACTGGATCATCAGCAATCCTTGTTTTCGTCACTACTAGAGATGAAGATAAACTACTACAGAAGAGATAAACTAAAACTCGACATCTGCCTATTGCTATTTTGTTTCCTGCTTCATCCTTATTCAGCCCAGCTCCCTGTGACCTTTCCAGAGTAAATACCGGCGAAGGCAAGGAGCTGGTGTAACTTTAAAAAGTGCCAGCTTTTTTCCCTTGATATCTAGGCTCAGTCATTAATCAAGAAGAGTCGAGCTGGTCCCTAATTACAAGCTCTCCTATCACCTCAAAAAAGAAAGAAGTGCAGAAACTAGGTCAAAATAAGAAGGACTATGAAAAAAAAAACAGCACAAACACATGGGAGCAAAAATGAGGAATGCCAACAACAATTAGCATTGTGCATATAAAAAGTAAGAATAAATCAACCTTTAAGTGCTTCATTAATAAGCAAGTGGAGACATTTGTTTTGATGGTCAGTGGGAAAGGGGAGCTATTGACAGATGACCCTATGATGGCTAAAGTGACAGTACTTTTTCTGCTTTAGCCTTCACTACAGAGGTCAGCTGGGAACAGATGGCCAACAACCGTCTGAAGCGGTGCTGAGCCCCCAGATGACGACAGCTTCGTGGGGGGATTTTACTGTGCTTTCCCCTATGCAGGGAGGCTTTGGCCAAGCTGGTGGCAGGGACAGCAAGGAGCCAGCAACCAAGCTGTCCCAGGATCTCTGGGATCAGCCCAGCTGTCTCAGGATCCCTGCCCCAGGATCTCTGCCACCACCCCCCCCCTCCAGCCAGCATTCCATTCCGGCCTCAGGAATGCAGCTCCGAGCAAGAATCTTAAGGTGTGTTTCTCGAGTCCCTTTTCCCCAAATCTGGGAAAAAGGAATGACCCAGCTTTTGAGGAAAACGTCCATCAACTGGCAGGGGAAGGAAAAAAAAAACCACACAACAGGAGATTGAACTAAACGTTTTTCTACCACTCCAAATAGGAAATCAGGCCAGCAAAAGTAAGAACAGCTTAAACAGTCCCTAGAGAAATTGTCTGGTTTTCCACTGGCTGGGCCTGATGTAATTTACCACAAGAACAACTGTGTCTAAATCGTTACAGATTACCTTAAAGAATCAGCAGAAGATGGATGGCACTCCAGAACACCAGCAACTGGCAAAAACTGCATAGAACTTAAAAAGGGAAGGGATAAAAATATCAGTAACAACAAACAAGAATTTGTTGGGGAGGATAGCACGCTTCCAGGTATTTTTGAAAAGGATGAAAGGGAGGCAACACAAGTGATATATTGACTTTTTAAGCAACAGGCAAAAGTTTTGTTAATAAGAATATGGTTGCTTTATTATTTTTTTTTCCTCCCAAGAACAAGGTAGGGAACATAAGCTGCATAACCTCAGCACTTCCTCTTCTGACAAGGCACAGAACCAATGGATTTGTTTTGGGTTAGGAAAAAAAACAAACAACAAAACAGGTGTTATAGCAGATCTCAATCCAAAGGCAAAGCAACAATGTCACAAATGGTCAGAAACCTGTCAGTTGGTGAGCTCTGTCCAGTTTGGGACTATCTACAGTCAAGAGATACAGATCAACCAAAGAGAGTCCTAAGAAAAGCAATGAGAAGAATCAGGGAGTAAACAAGCACAGGCCCTTGTACCTATAGCATCCTGTCCTGGGAATGAATGGGAGAAAGCCCTCAGCCCCACCACCGAGGACAAAATAAGTTACCACAGACAGGTGTGATCATGCAGCTTAAACTAAACCCTGTAATTTGAAAGTCTGGGTGCAAAATTTGTTCCTACAGAGAATCATAAATGAAGTCTGTCTATGGTTTGTTTGACCTCAATTTCGAATGTATTAATCCCATGCTTTGGGGGTTCCTGCTGTCAAATGTCACTCCTGTCCTCCACTTGTCACTCCTTCATACATTATTATTCCTCCCTTTCTCTGAAATATCAAAATATCATCCATGCTAACAACACTGGGCCTGGCACTTTGCTGCTCCCACTATCTGGTCAACTTAATGCAGAACTGACCTAACAGGGACTGCAGTCTGATTTCTGAACTCACTTGGAAATCCCAAAATTCCTGCACAGAAGCAGAGCACTAACTAGTACTGCGCTTGACTTTTCCTCTTACTGAAGTCTTTTTTGTGTATTTTTATTTATTTATTGGATTTGTTACAGAGTACCAGTAGGTACTACTATGATTCTCTTTGGACCCTTCTCCATTGCTGCCTGGAATGATGAGGGATTAGGCTGGACCATACACCCTCCCTCCCAGGCTTTCTTTAAACCAGAGCACACTTGACGAAGGCACAAGATGCTTCATTCACCACTGAGATAAATCCAGGAGCAGAATGGAGCTGCCATTTAAAGATACCCAAGAACACTACAGCATTAGTGGAGAATGGGGTGTGAAAAGAAATGTATTCAATTGAAATACCTTACAGAAACTACAGGGAGATTTTTAGGTTGCCCGAGAGATTAAACTAATAATCCCGCTCTTAAAATCTGTAAAATAGAAATTCCATGATCAGAAAAGAAAAGAGCACCTGTGTCACACACCTCATCTCAAGGCTGCACCTCCAGCAGTGGCACATGGTGTTTCTAACATGCTTTTTTGGATTATTTATTAAAGAGCAATAAAGTACTGGCAGGCCCTTAAGGAGAGTGGCAACTGCTATTTACTGCAGGACCCAGGCTCTCACTGGAAGTTTTCGGTTCACCCACTGTTAACTGATTGCATATGTAACTACTTTATGGACAGATAAGCTAAACAACTGAAGTAAATTAGAACAAAAATAAAGCAGACTAGATAGTTACTACCATTCAATTTAAGGTATCTTTAAAAAGCACACTGATCTGGCCACCTTTTAGCTTCTACTAGTTGATTACCAGTCACTAGAAGCAGGAAAAAATCCCAGAGAAGAAAAAGTCTTTACAAACTAAGGATGCAGATTAACTCTAAGTGGTAGGTCAGACATCACAAGCTTGACAAGTCCATATTTGAGCACTGCCCAAGTCCCTGTGAACGTCTGTAGGGTTTTTCATCTACAGGCTTCCTTTTGTTCAGTTTCTCCTGGATTGTTACCTGAGGGACAGCGTGCTAATGAGAGCACTGGAGTCCAAACAGGAATGTTTTGGGAGATGTATGTTACCTCTTCATCACTGAGTAGCACACACCAGTGGGAGTGGATTTGCAGAGCAAAAATGACAGCACAGAGGACTTGATAGCCACACTATCCTTGCTTCAGGTGACTTTATTCCAGTCTGCTCCCACGTACCAAACACTCACAGCAGGAAAGCATAAACTGCACCCTTAGAGCACATCATCCAGGGAAGTTTTATTTAAAAGGAATCCAACTGTGGCACTCCAAGACCGCTCCATGGTGTCAATCAAAGCACAGCATGTGAGGACGATCAGAAGGTTTGATTAAACATCCAACTCCCAATCCAAATCAACACACTAATGTAGATGATCCTACAGGGTATGAAGCTACTGTCACGTGTGCTCGCCACCTCTTCCATGAAGGTGTTGCTCTCCACAGTGCCGGCTAATTTATGCATATAAGTTGTCCCAGAGTGGTGCTTTTAAGTAGTTAGTAGGCAAATCTGGGCATAGGCTAAAACACTGTACACATAACCTCACCCTTGTATACATTTCAGGCACAAACCATATCAGAATTTGCTCCCTTAGTCTGCTGACAACACCTCTGCAGAACTCAAGTATCCCACCACTCAGGCCATGCAAAGACTGAGGCAAAAAAAAAAAAAAACCAAAAAACCAAACCACCACACCCCAAAACCAGCTTGCATTACATTCACCACTCAAAGCAGGCTATAAACAACAATGAACACACTATGAACACCACTCCTCTCCCAAACACAGACCAACTCCTCTCTTGGAAAATTAAGCTACAGACTGTGAACTAGATACCATTTCACAGCGCTGCTCCCTCCCAAGCCTGATGATATTTACCAGTAGTTGATGGAGCATCTGGTTCAGAGCTCTTCCCCAATCTTCCTGGGACATAATACACAGAGGAAAAGAACTTAGGAATCCAGTAGCTCAACAACAGTGCAACATGTTAGTATTTGGGGAGAGACAATGTTTGCTATTTTGTTTCTGCAAATACTGCAGACAAGAGCCCTGTGCCAACAGAAGCAAAGCCCCATGCTGACAAATGGTTCAGCTAAATATCACCAATTAACTGACTTAAAAGCAGAAACAAACTACAGGCAGGTTTCTCGCTCAAAGCTGGACCTGAGGAGTGTGTCAGAGGAGCATTCCCTCCTGGGGCAGCTGCACAGGGACATTGCAGAGCAGGAAGCCAGGAAACAGGAGTAACAGCTCCACGGGATGCTTTGCCAGGCAGCATAGCCCCTGGGCTCCCACAGCTGACCACCCCAGAGATGGAGCCCGGAGGTGCCGGCCAGTGCATTACCAGTCCACCAGTAACTGGGTAAGAAGGGACAATGGGAGGTGCAGGACACAGCCAGACACACCGCTTCTGTGCAGCATCCCTTCACACCCTGCAGCAAAGCACAGCTAAACCTTTATGCCTCCATTGGAAAAAATGAAAAGCAAGTTTGCTTAACTAAAGTGATGTACCATTTCGCCTGTAGGTATTTCAAACACCTCCAGAGCTCCTTTCCCCTCTTCCATCACAGTCACATGCCAGCACTCAGCCATTCCTGAGCCCTATCTCTCCATTATCAGCAGGTGAAAGCAGACTCAACCCACTTACTGCAGGAGCTCAATAGTGGGTGCTGCTCTTCACCCCCAGCAGAGTGGTGAAGAGCAGGCTGATGCTCTCACACAGGTCAAGCCACAGGATCATAAAGCAGGCTGCAGAATTTATTCTTAAGACCAATATATTTCTGACACTGCTCTTAGGCTTATTCTGGAGGAAAGGTGGTGCCAACACATCTTCAACAAAAGACACCCAGCTTGCAGCACAGCCATAAGTGTCCATTGCCACCTTCATGAGTGGCTTCAGTGTGATTAAAAAGGTCCAGGAAAGTGAAGTCTGGAAGAAACCCTCTCCTTGAGGCAGAGTTCCTGCTACAGACACACTAGAAAAACACACATTTCCCTCGCTCTGACTCACAAACAGGGAAAATGTACCAGATGAGTCTAAGAGTAACACCACCACGTGCCATTATTTCACAGATGAGTGGCAGAATCCTGAAGAAACCAACCTCTAGGAAGATGGCATCCTATACAGGGAATACGTATAGAATGCCTTCTCCTTAACAAGATGCCCAGATGTCACCTCAGATGCACAAGTGGTGGGGAGGTGCAGGACACTGCTACAGCCCCAACTCCAGAGGTTCATGAAGAGAGACCTGGAGGGGGGAGTAAAGGGACAGTGGCCTCACAAGGATGACGTGTCTAAAGACCTAGATTTAGAAATAAAATAACACGTTCTTCATGTTGTAGGGCTCAGAACTTGTACTCCACAGTACAAGCCCTGCCAGCATCACCAGTAAGAGTAAGGAGATACAGAGCACAAGTGGGTGAATGGCATAAGGTATCTGTGAAGCATACATAACTCTGGGTGTAAAGCACAAGATGCTCTCCACGCTGCCTTGGAAAGCTGTTCAGCTATATGGGCATATACCACCTTACTATACTTGATCTCAGGCACAGACAGAAGTCAGGTGAATACACAGTTCCTGAAATAGCAAGGCAAGGAAGACGAAAAAGGGAAAACAGATGTCAACAGAATTCCCCGTTGCAGGAACCAAAAAGGAAATAAATTTGTAGGGAATATGAAGATGGAGCCTTCTGGTTTTGTAAAATGTTTATTCTTTTAAAAGACTTTAGAACACACAAACCCATTATTTCCTTCTGCGTTTTTAAATTTGCTGGGTGAGCTCATTGAACATGCAAGTTGTTGTCTCCAAGTTTTCGAAATACCATTCTATTTAAAGGCACTGTGAATAGGGAATTCAATTTATCAAATGAATGAAAGAAGAATTCTTAGCAGGAACCCTGGTGAGCTAATCAAGAGTCACAATAAAATGTCAGGGGTCCTGGAATTCTCTGCAGGAGGTTAACACCAAATTTGATCTGAGTCAAGGAAGACAAAACATACTATACACTAATAAACTGTACTAAAAGTTGTGCACTCTAAATATGTGAAAATTTAGAGACAAATTAAGAAAATCTATTTATTTTGTACACTTTTTATACATTCTTTGTGTTTAACTACAAAAACACTGCCCACCATGGTAATTTCATTGAACTTGAAGATAATACATTTTGAAGCAATTTAGGTTTTGTTCCACTGCATCTTCAGCTGCAACGCTCTTTTGAAAAAGAGAGATAAGAAACCCTTACATTATCCTGTACCTATGATTAGGCTGGAAACTGAATGTACAAAATTCAGGAAGACTAAGTTCTATCACCTCAAATTAAGGAAGCCAAGTTCCAAGCTAGCACCTTTCGCTCCAGAGTTTAAAAGATAAACTCTGCACTGCTGAAAAGGTAATCCTTATTTTCATTAAGTTTATCGAGTTTCAAAGTTTTCTGTTCCTCTGCTTCACTTTCCACAGTAAAAGCATCTTGACATCAATTCCTACCAAAAATAAATTAGAGTAACAGATCCACCATCAGAAGAGGTTATCATTCCATTTTTCAACTTCGTAAATGAATAGCATGTCCAGAGGGGGAGGAGAGACAGGGAAAGGAAATAGCCATAAATGATCTTCCGAAACAGTAAGAAAACCAATTGCAGTAAATACACTTTGGAAATCAATTTATGGTCAATTATGATCTTAGAAATAACTATTCTACGCCTTTGGTTGGCCCTTGAAATGCCATGGGGAGCAAATATTCTCAGAAATATATCCAAAATGTCTCCAAGTATGTTATCTGATGAGTAGATGCAGACAGAATTCCAGAAAGATCAGCTCTTGTCTGGATGCTGAGAGAGGGATGTGGATGGAGGGGGGGAAACCATTTCAATGCGGTTGGGCTATTTTAGAGTATTGCAATATCATCCAAAGTAAATTTTATCTACCCGTCTGGGTTATTTGCTTTAAAAGCGTAAGGTTTTATGTCCCTGTAGTATTTTG
>BJBW01013237.1:0-11215 GCA_004320125.1 Scolopax mira | reverse complement strand
AAGGGATGGGGAAACAAAAAGGGGAAAAAAAATCAGAAGTCGTCAATTGAGCAAAACAAGCCAAAACCCTCTCTGTTTCCAGAACCGCTCTTCCTTTGCCTGCATTGTGGCTCATCCAGCCCTCTGGCAAGTGCAGCCCCTTGAATCTCTTTCTTCCTTCACTCCTAGAGTCATGGAATTGTCTGGGTTGGAAGAGACCTTGATGATCGTCCATAATCCAACCATCAACCGAACTGTGATGAAAACCATCACCAAACCATGTCTCTAAGCACTACGTCAACCTGTCCTTTACATACCTCCAGGGATGGTGCCTCAAGCCCTTCCCTGGGCAGCCCATTCCAAGGCTTCATAACCCTTTCCCTGTCAAAATTTTCCCTAACATCCAGTTTGAAAACTCCCCTGGCACAACTTGAGGCCTCCCGGGCTACACCCTGCTGTCAGGGAGTTGGAGAGAGCGAGAAGGTCTCCCCTCAGCCTCCTTTTCTTCAGGCTGAACACCCCCAGCTCCCTCAGCCTCTCCTCACAAGACTTGTTCTCTAGACCCATCACCACCTCTGTTGCCCTTCTCTGCACCTGCTCCAGCCCCTCAAAGTCTTTTTTTCAAGAAGGGGCCCAAAAGTGGATACAGCCCTTGAGGTGGGGCCTCACCAGCTCCCAGTAGAGGGGGAGGATTACCTCCTCAGACCTTCTTATCACGCCATTCCTGGCACAGGCCAGGATGCCAGTGGCCAATTGGCCACCTGGGCACACTGCTGGCTCCTGTTCATCCCACAGTCCACCAACACCCCCAGCTCCTTTTCTGCCAGGCAGCTCCAGCCACTCGGACCCCAGCCTGTAGCGCTGCAGGGGCTTGGTGGGACCCAAGGCCAGGACCTGGCACTTGGCCTTATGGAAACTCTTCCCATTTTCCCCAGCACACAGGACACCAGGGCACACTGTAGCCTTAGCCATTGCCAGGCATGGGGGCACCCTCTCTCCGGCCCTGGCTCGCAGCTCTCCCTGGGGGTGCTGGTGCCCCTTGGATCCCAAGCGGAGAGATGCAGTGGTGGCACTGGGCCCCATCCCCGGCCTTAGTCCTGACAATAGTCCTTACCCATTTGGTGATGGCTGGGCAGCATGGCAGGGACAGGACTGCTGGGAGAGCAGGAAGGGTAGGAAACATCATGATAGGAATAGGAATGGACACCCCTACAGACACTTCACTCTATGAGGGCGCCCGCACAAGCGAGGAGACGCGCGTCTAGAAAGGAGCTTGTCCTGGTTTGAAGTAAAACAGGACCAACTTTCTGTTCAGTAATTTTACATCTCAGCCACCAGGGAAGGGCCACCTGTCAGTCTGGTTTTGGTAAATTTGGCCAGAACCACGACACCTAGCACAGTCAAGAAGTGACCTTCTAGCAGGTAACATATTTCTCCAGCCCTGGGGACAGTTCAATTCTCAGTTCAATCCCCCCTGGGATTCTTAGCCCAGGTGTTACTGCACAGCCATCCCCAACTAGAGCCATTTACCAAAGATCAACACTCTAAACCCCTTCACTAGCAGATGAAAATAACAAATGAAATGCTATTTCCAGGTAAGAGAAGGCTGATGTAAAATATTTTCTAACTCCTGAGAGCAGTGGGTGTTGATGAAAATTCAGCGTTCTCACTCTTGTGGGAGAGGCAAAGCATCAATAAGGTACACACAGGTTACCAATTTTGGTTTAGGCTTCCAGTAAATAAGCCTCAGTCTTCTGTGTACATCAGGGTGATGAAGAGGTGAGCGTTGCAGCTCGATTCCTGCAATGGCCATTTCTTTTTTCTTTTGACTTAAAGAAATGTCATCCTACTCTTGACACATTTGAAATACCTGCACTGTGGCCCACAAGACCTGTTTCAGGATGTGCTAGAAATCATATTTCATGTTTCTATTTAATTTCTCTTCTCTTTTTTTTTTTTTCTTAGTCTTGGATAAACTGTTTGCTAATGGCTTGCTTTAATTAGCAAACAGCCAATTTACAACTGTCTTTCACTAACATTAGCAAGGCTATCCAAATGAGAACTAAATACCTCAATAAAAGTCCTCTTCCTAAGTCTCCCGCGATTATTCCCACTTCGCTCGACTCCATTTTTCTTTTTCAGAGTTAATTTCTAAAACAAATCCAAAAAAGCAAGTTCCAGCCATGTATGTGCCTTGAGAAGCTGCTCGTTCTGCAATCCCCTCCATTTATTTTATCGGAATGATTCAGAATAAAGCGGTTTTTACAGGGAAAGCACCACTCTCAGACCTCGCCTGTTAGTATCTTTTTTTTCCCCTTTGTGCCAAAGTTAGGGAGGCACATAAAGGTACTTTCTTCCAGGGAACCCAGGGGCAATGCAGTGGCTTTTCCAGAAGTTCAGGTGGGGACAGTGTGTTCCTGGCCCTGCCTTGCTCCAGCTGCTGCCTTGAGCCAGAGGAAATGAGGCTTGGGTCAAGCATCAAATTTGGGAACTGCCAGAACAGCACTCAGCGATGTCCAGAACACCCCTTTTTTTAGCTCCTATCACATGAATCAAATCAGAAAGCTGTTTTCCCCCCAGCAGTCTGTTTTCTTGGTCCACTTACGTGCTTTTTCTCCCTAATGCACACCAGTGGGTATAAAGCAGAGAGGCAAACCTGCCTCAAAGTGCTATTTGAGTTCTCAGTGCTCCAGGAGTTGTCTCTCTGGCTGACCCAGGAGGCAGGTCCCTAACCAGAAGCAATAGGAGCCCAGCCCAGCCCAGCCCACACTGAATCTCTTTGCCAGAGAAGCGAGGTGACTTTCAATGGACCAAGCCAAATGCACTAGTTCTGCAGCAGGAGGTAGAGGAGGCATCACCAAAGCCAAGAAGCAGCTGATATTTCTAGAGAGGTGCTGCTTATAATGCACTCGAGGCAGCTGCAGAGCCATCCTGGGGATGCACCTCCTTAAAAAACTGCCCAGATCTTTACCTCCTTAAAAAACTGCCCAGATCTTTGTGAAAACACCAGGTGTTACCCTGAATTACTGTTAGCACAGAGATGCTCCGTCCACATAAACCCCAACTGAAGTGTACATTTTAAAGTCCTCTTAATAGGCATCTTCCTTAGGAAGAAGAAGATGTAAACCAAGAAAGAACTGCAATCCTTCAGTTCCTAAGGCAGCATACCCATAATTTACCTTGGATGTTGCAAATGAGAAAGCTTAATTCTAGGAACAGGTGGACCACAGTATTGGCTAGCTTCATTTTTCAGCCTGCCTCTGATCATTCCTGAACTGAAGTGCTGTGGGTAATTCCGTAGATGCTACACTAAGTGACATGATTAAAAGGAAAAAGGTAATTTAAAAGTCTGTATATAATAAGATAGGTACTTAATTGTGCACTATATCTTAATGAAATAATTATTATTCGTAAATTTAATCAGCCTGTGAAGTAAGTTGCCTCCGAGGCACTTGATTAAAATAATGGCAATGAAGCCTTTGCACAGTAAGGCAAGTACTCAGGACCCAACAACTTTCAATCAAAAGGACTCCCTGGTACATACGCCAAGCACTTCTGCTAGCCTGGCCACCACAGCTAAGGACAACAGCACCAAACTACACGGTGAGCCCTGAGAGGGCTCTTAATGCAATCACTTGGTTTAGTACTCAGCACCTGAAGCTGGCTGCGCTGTGGTTCTTCTGAAAGAAGGAAAATACCCGTCCCAGAGGACCAAGGACTTCTGTAGGGTTGTGGGATGGACTTGATAACAGCTTTGTAAAGATGGAGACACAGCAGCAGTAAGGTCTGCTCTAAGGGGAACGGTGGAGGGAACCAGTTGCTCCTTTGAGCTTAGACATCACTTCTTAATCTCATTCCTTGCATTGTGCTGCATGTAGAAAAGATTTCCCCCCCTCAATGGACTTCAGTCATCTCCAGGAAGCTTTTCTTACTGAAGGTTTCTATCCGTTTGCTCATTTGTATGTCTCCCCAGCCTGAGACATTCCGAGAGCAATGACTAGTTGACACTTCTCAGTCCTGCTTAAGACAATAGGGTGTTCCAAGGGCCTAGGGATCTAGAAGAGACACCTTTACATCCACTGCTGCCATACAAAAGTCTTGTAGTAAAAATACTATTGGGAGCTAAGTTTATTTAGCTCAACTAAGGAATATCCTTCTCATAAGGATCATAAATCACCTTCTCACGTTACCTGCAACATCTCTTATCTTCCAGAACAGGGATACTTTACCAGGCAAAAATTTCCTGCCATAATTTTCTAGATTGCCTTTTTCCATTTTCAGACTCAGAATGCTTTTTAGTCTTATCTAGTGCTAATTACCATTATCTTCCACAAGAAGATAGCATCAATAATGGATACGGATGACTAACAATTATTTTTTCCTTCCCTTTAGAATGTGAGCCAGGTGATTCCCTGCTGCCAAGTCTGAACTTTCTAAAGACGCAAAAAGGAAATTAAGCTGGCACAAGAGGCAGCTTTCTCTTAGTCCCTAGGCAATACCTCCCATACCTCTGTATTTCACAGGCACAAGCAGATGGCAGAGCTCCAGCTGAATCACTGCTTCTCTAAAAAGGCTCAGAAGCCAGGTGTTCAACATCTCCAGCCACACAAAGTCATCTCTGTGGGTAAACCAAACCTCTTAAGACCTGGCCATGCTCTGGCGCTGCAGGATTTGGCCTGACACCAAGGATGCAACTCCTCAAAACTCTGGGCTTAACTCTCACTCCAGCTTAGACACATCATCACACTCTTCAGCTCCCTCAACGCAGGTACCATCTACTGCTTGATTTACAAATAAACCAGAAATGCCTATAAATCCTTTTTCACTTTATTCTCCAAACAGGGAAGAGATGGGTTCCCCCCCTACTTTAACCTGTTGTATGGTACCCTAAAAGTATCATCCAGAGCCTTCAGTTCCTTCCAGACTGAGGCAGAGCTTTTGTTGAAGTCTGAGAAAGCTTTTTTTATCTCTTCTTAATTTTGGGGATCTGTGTGATACTGGGGGATTATGTGACTCACACATGCAGCAATTTTTAACACTTACCCTGAGAGGTCCATGAGAGGCCCATATGAGAAAGTCTTGCAGCGGGTGCTTAGCTTCGTCCATGGTGTAGCTGGGACCAAAGACCCCCATCTGAAAAACAAAATGCTCACAATCAGCAAGATAAATATTGCAGCCTTTCCAGTCCTCATTAGCAGAGCCAGCTGACTGCTTCAACAACAGAGGAGTCTTCCTGGCACGAGTGTGCCCTTGGAGCACTCTGCCAGAGCTCAACAGGCAAAAACCCACATTTAATCTTAGGAGAGTGGCGAGCTGGGCTGTTCCGAGAGAGGTGACTGTCCCCCTGTACTCAGCACTGGGAAGGCCACACCTGGAGAATGGTGTCCAGTTCTGGGCACCTCAATGCAAGAGAGACATCGAGGTGCTGGAGCGGCTGCAGAGGAGGCAACGAAGCTGGTGAAGGGCCTGGAGAATAAATCTGAGGAAGAGCTGCTGAGGGAGCTGGGGCTGTTTAGTTTGAGGAAGAGGAGGCTGAGGAGAGGTCTCACCTCATCACTCTCTACAACTACTGGAAAGGACATTGTAGAGAGGTTGGTGCTGGTCTCTTCTCACAGGTAATTAGTGATAGAACAAGAGGGAATGGCTTCAAGCTCCAACAGGGTAGGTTTAAACTGAACAATAGGAAAGAGTTTTTCACAGAAAGCATAGTCAGGCATTGAAATAGGCTGGCCAGAGAGGTGGTTGAGTCACCACCCCTGAATGTGTTTAAGAGTCATTTAGATGTGGGGTTGGGGGATACTTTAGATGTGGTGTAGGGGAGAACTTTGTAGAGTGGGGTTGATGGTTGGACTCGATGATCCCAACGGTCTTTTCCAACCTAAATGATTCTATGATTCTATGAAATTAAAATGTTACAGTTTGAGCATCAGACCATCAAAAAGTCAATGCTCAGTCCTTAAATACTAGTGTTGGTAGAAATCTGAAAAATGGGGCTGCCCCAGAGCAGATTTCTGGCTAGAGAGCAGCATGCAAAGGTCCAGCTGGGCAACCAGCACAGCTGGGAGCACACATCACACCTCCATGCTGCAAGCATCTTGTAAACTAAAATAGCTCAAATCCTGACTTTGGTGTGGAAGTGTGGGAAAGATCATGAAGAAAATCAACCAAATGACATGGCTGTTTCGATATTACATTTATGATTTGATAGCAGTGTTGGGAAAAAGTGAGTCTGTTGGAATAGCTGAGAAAATTTCCCTTTCTGAAATTCAATACTCAGCATTCCCTTCTTGATTTCACCACTGTATTTAACATGGGAAAATGCAGTGTTACAACAGATCTCCTGATCAATATCTCCTTTTGTACCAGTTGAAACCAAACAGAACAGGAGGTTAGACTCTGGTGTAACTAGACCTACCCTCATTAAAAATCATTAAAAAAAATGTATCCCATGTTGTCATGTAAGTCAGGACTGATAAAAAGAAATGCACCTGGAAAGCATGCTCTTTTAAAATGTCCATGTTCCCTTGTCTGGACTTACATTTTGATGCAAGAAGAATTTTAGGAGACCCAGCATGGTTTTTTTCTCCATCTCTCTAGAGTTCATCTGCTGGCCACAGTTTCTGATTTACGTCGGTGTGAAGTCAAGATCAGGTTCGTGACATTTTGGCCACCTGCAAGTGAAAAAAAAAAAAAAAAAAAGAAGAAAAAGCACTTGTTTGTGAAATATTCATCTGAGGTTTGAAAATCAGGATTAAATTCTAGGCGGTCCTACAGAATCACAATGTATGGCTGGGAAAGCCAACTCAGCCCTGGGTGCTGGAGCTGGATTTTTCCATCTATACAAGCCCTGTGAGGTCTCTCATGTCTCATGTGTGTGGATCTCCCAAACAAACAATAAATAAAGACTTTGCACACCCTGAAATCTCCCTAACTCTCCTTAAAGCAATATCTATGGTTTAACTTCTTTAACTTCAGCATTCAAATCCCCAGGTGGCTCAGTTGCTGCTCTAAAACACATTGCTGGGGAGAGTGTGACCTCTGAAAATGAAGCCAAGAAAATGAGATGTAAAGCACTGTTATTGTCCAGAAAAACCTGATGGGAATCTGATTATATTTCACTATGATGCCTGTATATCCTCCCTTTGCTATAGCTATTTGTCTGTTAGGCAACCTCAAGTAGATTACTTCTTCCTGCCTTATCCCATCCATCTCTGCTGTGTCCCAGCTGCAAGACACATGGGTCAGTGGTGAGGATCCAACGTCATTTGTGCTCTTTCCCCACTCTACCTTTATGCATCACCTCCGTTCCCCACTTGTCATTCACTTTGATGCGATGCTTTCTGTCAAAGGCTGTCCCAAGCCAAATGGGGAGTGAAGGGAATTGATGGTCTTGACACGGAGCCTCCTGTTTTGATGCATTTTTTTCAATTTGCCATTAATGCACTGGAAATTGTTCTCTCTAACCATCCATTTGTTTTCTGTGCCAGCAGAGCAGGGAAGCAGCCCGTCACATCATGTTCATGGGGCAAAGACTGATGGCTGGAGCACCTCTCCTGTAAAGACAGAAGGTGTGAGAGTTGGGGTTGTTCAGCTGGAGAAAAGAAGGTTCCAGGGAGACCTTAGAGCAGCCTCCCAATATCTGACGGGGCTACAGGAGAGCTGGGGAGGGACTCTGTGTCAGGGAGTGCAGGGACAGGACAAGGGGTATTGGTTTTAAACAGAAAGAGGGGAGATTTAGATTAGATTTTAGGAATAAATACTTTCCCGTGAGGGTGGTGAGGCACTGGAACAGGTTGCCNNGGTGGGAGGTGTCCCTGCCCAGGGCAGGGGGGTTGGAGGGTGATGATCTTTAAGGCCCCTCCCAACCCAACCCATTCTGTGATTAAATGGAGCTCCTGGAGTCATGGGCAGAAGCAGTGGGTGGGAGTCCCAGGTGAGGCTGGTCAGGGCAATTAGGCCCCACTAGGGCACAGCAGACCTGCCTGCTGTCCATCTACTCTTAATTTAAGCAGGCAATATATATAGCTTGCATGCTGGACAAAAGGAGGCTGGTACAGAGACACAGTTCATTGCAAAGCCTGTGATGCAGATATTTTTCCAGTGAGATAAGCACCACGACAGCCTGAAATGTCAGCCATGCTTTGCAGCACACAGCAGTAGAACAGATCTTCCCCCGACTCCCCAGAAAAGTCCTACTGGCAAAATTGTACCACAAATCCAGAGCTGCTTATTACTGGATTGGAGCAAGAGGCAGAGTGACCTGCAGCTGTCTGTAGTATGTTTTGTAGACACAAGCTCTAGAGTTTGGAAAGGAAGCTTCAACCAAGACTATAGGGACAAATTTTCCAGAACACCACCACCAAAGGCTGACACCACGTTTGGCAGAGAGAGAGTTTCTGAAGCTCTGTGACATACTTCATTGGATTTGCAAAGGAAGCCACCATAAGAAGAAAAACCCCAAACTCCCTATTTTGGACCACGGTTTCAAGATTCCATGGCATCTAGCCATAGTTCCCAAAATGGCAACTCCTGCGTCCTGAGAATCTTTGCTGATACGCCTGTTAATGTCATCAGCAGAAAGCAAATTCTTCCAGAAATTTCACCCCAGTTCTGAGTGCATTTCTGACAAACTGCATTTATGTGCACACTAATCCAAAAAAATCAACCTGCCTTTAATTATCTTCCCAAAGAAGGGCTCCCAACAAACTGCTGAATTATATCCCCCCCCCAAAATTAGTAATTCTTCGATAAACCAGCCCAGCCTCTTATGAATGGGAAAAATACAAATGGAATTACTCAGTAAGCTGCTGCTGGTCTCCTTATTTTATTGTTTCGCCAATTAACCAAGCCTGAGAGCCTTTGAAGTATCAGCTATGATAAGCTGTTTGACACTGCTGTCAGGCTTCATCATTCCCAATGAAAAGTGACAGTCTTGAGATTAAACTATTATTTCCTTATAAAGATGAGGAGTCACATTTACTTATAATTAGTATGCAGGCTTTGACAGGCCAGGCATTTGTAGCACAATTTCAAATTACCAGCACCAAAGAAAAAGACTTATTAACTGCAAATTAATATTTATGAGGTGGGTGAATAGCTACATTTTACTTCCTTCTGTGGGAGATTGTTCCATTAAGGAATAGTTGTCCTCTTTCAATAGAAAAGTATTCAAAAAAAAGTTGTGATTACACGAATGCAATCTGTTTGTATCTGTTATGCTTTTTCAAACTCAGGGGAAACTCGCTGCCGAAGAGTGATTTGGAAGCTGTTTTCCACGAGTTTATCTCCCACTAAATGGGTTAAACGTGGCATAGAGAAATCTCAGGCCAGAAAACAAGAATCTGAGCAAGGCTGAGAACCTGTTTCAGCTTTCCGTAGCAGACAACGGCTGGTGAGAACGATCACAAGAGGAAGAGCTCATCCGGGAGACAGGCTCAGTTCCCAATCTCTTACAGGCTGCTGGTGGGGAACAGTGACAGGACACAAAAAAATGTGTGTGTGCAAAAACTGCTTTGCACTTGTGCAGCGTTCATTTACAAGCATGCAAGAATATAGCCTGTTAGCTTTTTAGACCCCTATTTATATCTATATATACCCCTATATATCTTCCGGTCCATATAATTCTACGATTCTATTTCAGCTCTTCCATGACCCTTCAAATGTGTCCAGTCAGCAGTTCCCTCTTACCATGATCAAATCATTGCAGTGACACCTTGAATTTTATTCTTTTTTTTTGCTAGAAAGCCTACTATGCATATATTGCTCCATGCACAGAGGAGGAAAGCAGCCCTGTGCTCAAGGTGGGGTAGCCATTGATTTAACATCTCCTCCAAGGTCCTGGAAAGGCACCCGTTGTTTGGCTGTGAGACTGAACGTGGGGGTTATTTTGTTTCTAGCCATTCTGCAACCTGTTCCTTCACCCAGTAGAGCAGAGAAAATTCCCATTCTCACCACTTTCAAGGAGCCACACTCCAGTTCCTGTTCTGAGAAGTGAGCCTCAGCCTGTAGTCCCATCTGTCTGTTGACCGTGTGAAATAACTGCAAGAGGTCTGCCATGGGCCAGATATGGATTAGAGTAGATACTTTCTTCCAGACAGAGTATTTCTGGTCCTACAGAAGGTCTCACAGGGCTGCAGAAAAAGAAAACATCAGTGATCACAGTACCTGGCAGAGTAGAGGCACAGAGCTTCACCAGTGGCAAACACATGAATTCAGGTTTTCTGAGACTCCGTCCGGCACGTGAGCCAAGCAGGGACAATCTCAATCCATTCATGGAAGCTTTTTTTCCCCCTTTTCAACACAGTTACTGCTTGAGAACAGACAGAAAATGAACACAGTAATCATTCTACCACGCGCTATCAGGTGTTACTGCCAGCAAGGCCTTTTGCTAATCACTCTAATTCCTGAAAAAACTACAAGAAAATGGGGTCAGAAAAGCACCAATTGTTCATTTAAATTACAGGGATGGAATCCAGGCTCTAATAATATTGAAGAAACAATCTTCAAAGGAACACAGGTGGCAATAATTAATTCTTAATTTCCTCCTTTTGCACAGAGCAACCTGGATGAAGAAAAATTGTCTGAAACATGAAAGAATACAAAATTGTTTCTTCAAAAGCACCTCTGACGAAGCAAACTATACTAGGAGGAAAGAGGAATTTTGCTCATCTTGCCTACATACAAGAAGCTGATGGTCTTTTGCTTCATGAGTCTAAATAACAGCATGGTCAACCCTGAAGGAGTGGTTACTGGAGGAAAGCTGCCATGCCTGCACGTACCTCTTCCAAGGATGAAATGGGAATTAGAAACTGAAAGCAAACAAAGAGGTCTTTGTTGAGGTGACAGGAATGCATGCTGGGAAGATTGGAAGATTTACCAAGCTATGTAGAAATACCATCCTTTTTTATTTGCTCGATCACGCAGCTGGAACAGTGATATTTAATTCATCGCTTAAATGCTTTTACCTCACATCTGCAGATGGTGGCTGGCAATTCATTCCATGCTGGAGAGCTTCAACACTAAGATGCACTTCACTGAATTTCACTGAATTTCACTGAATTTTTAGAGTTGGAAGGAACTGTAGAGATCATCTAGTCCAACTCCCCTGCTGAAGCAGGGTTGCCCATAGCTAGAGCAAGTCACTCAGGAGCATCCAGACGGGTCTTGAAAATCTCCAGAGAAGGGGACTCCACGACCTCCCTGGGCAGCCTCTGCCAGGGCTCCCTCACCCTCACTG
>BJBW01013235.1:0-44005 GCA_004320125.1 Scolopax mira | reverse complement strand
GACCCAAGAAGTGATCGTCCCCCTGTACTCGGCACTGGTGAGACCCCACCTCGAGTACTGTGTCCAGTTTTGGGCCCCCTACCACAAGAAAGACATTGAGGTGCTGGAGCAGGTCCAGAGAAGGGCAATGAAGCTGGTGAGGGGTCTGGAGCACAAGCTTTATGAGGAAAGGATGAGGGAGCTGGGGTTGTTCAGTCTGGGGAAGAGGAGACTGAGGGGAGACCTTCTCGCTCTCTACAACTCCCTGAAAGGAGGCTGTAGAGAGGTGGGGGTCGGTCTCTTCTCCCAGGTCACAGATGATAGGACAAGGGGTAATGGCTTCAAGTTGCACCAGGGGAGGTTCAGGTTAGATATTAGGAAATATTTCTTTACTGGGAGGGTTGTCAGACATTGGAATGAGCTGCCCAGGAAGGTGGTTGAGGCACCATCCCTGGAGGTGTTCAAGAGACGAGTTGATGTGGTGCTCGAGGATATGGATTAGTAGTGGATTGGTGTTGGTTTTGTTTGGGGTTTTTTTTATTGGTTGGACTAGATGATCTTAAAAGGTCCTTTCCAACCTAGATGATTCTGTGGTTCTGTAACATTGTGGCAGTCTCATTTTATCCTTGCAACGGTAAATACTTTTTGTCCCTGAATATATTTCAATACATTTATGGTAATGCCACACTCTTTGGTGGTAGGACTTAAGACAGACACAAAGGTAAGATACAGACCATAGTATTTTTCAGAATATTTATCCTGTAGCTGTTTCTATTCTAGACATCTACTGCACTGCTTTGACGGAGATAGAGGTAACAAGTGAAATGCAACCTTATCTCCAATGTATATTCCAAAAAGTCTTGCAGGGTTCCACAGCATTACACTGTCTTAGCTCCTTTGCAGTTTTACTACCATAATGTGCTCATTTCGTTTGCAATGGAAATAGCATGTTTGAGTTATCATTATTCATTACTTTAGCTTCTTCTACACTTTCACTTGTCCTCCTGAAACCCTCCATTGAGTTTGCTTAGGCTATAAATAAAGATCTCTTGGGATCCTGGATCTTGCCTTCTGAACAAAAATTTCAGTGACTCATTCTCATACATATTTTCTTCCATTATCTTCATCACGGGCAAATGTTCATGCTCATTCCAAAAGGTCAGAAGGAAAGAAGCTGTGACTAGCTTCCTGTCAGAAGTAGGTCAGAATGCTCTTTCCTTAGATGTCCTTAAATAAAGGTGAGTTATTTTTTAACCAGAGATTGTTGGAGTAGTTTCTGAGTACAACTAAATCTCCTTAAGCCACAGAGATGTTGGGTGATTCCTACCCAAAAAAGGAAAGCTGCTAATCAGAAGAGTGGTGCCAGACTGACTGACAAGTCTAATGACTTCATTTGGCATCACTAACTTGTAAGCTAGTCGACGCCTTATTGAATTGTTTTTTCTAATGGATACGTACGTGCTGGAGTCAAGAATGTCGTTCTTAATTACAACAAATATTAACTTGAGTAATAGGCTTGGAATGGACAAAATCTGCAGAAGCACTGCCTGGATGGGGACACAAATTATCCAAATGACACCCCATATATCAGCTCATCAACAGATTATTTCTAAAGGATAATTTCCTATTTGTTTGAAACATGTATTTTATATAATTAATTTCAGGGACCAGAAATCACTGGCAATATCTCAAAACACAAATTTCTGAGCATGCTATCAAGTGCCTAGTCCTTTTTCATACATTACAATATACCTTACCCACTGGTGCATTCAGCTTTTCATAGAGGCTCCCATTGTATGTCCCTCAACATACTTTTGTTAGATTTATGCACAGTTTCACTCACACAGCTCTCAGGTATTTCTCTGACCTTTGCCTGGATACAGTTACTCGTAGTACCTCTTCATCATTTAGTTCTTTACACCAACACTAACAAGATCATGAGATGTCTCCAGGAAAGATGGCTGTGACTGGCTGTGGATTATGCTGGTGGGGGACAGTTTATAGAATGATCTTGTGAAAACTCTCTGAAACTATTCCTGATGGGTCAAAACTACTGCCTTTAGCTCACTTTCATTTCTGACTGACTCACAATGACCCTGACACTTTCAAGAATCTCTCTTGCAAAGAGTGTCCAAAAAATGTGAATCCCATCAAAATCCTACTTATTACCTCAGTTAAGCAATAGCTTGAAGCAGCTGCACTCTGCAGCACCATTCTGCTTTGCTTTGGTAAATGAATCCAAGAGCAAATATTCGTGCAGTTATAGGCCTTTTCAGGAAAAGGCCCTTATCTCGTCTGCCTGATGTTACAGATATATTGTTTGTGTAGGAAAATGACAAATCGATAACTGTGTTTACCTTTAATAAATTATTGACAGCTCTGTGAGGAACTTAGAGTGCTACTGAGCTACGCAATCTCTGCTCTGCACTGCTGCCAGTAAACCTCCAGGTTATAGCAAAATGCTGGCTGTAGACTATAAAGTTCTTAATAGCTTGAATTCCATCAGCTTCCTTCCATCAGCTAAATGCTGTACAATCTGCATTTAGCACTAGAATGCTTCAGGCAACTGTCCTAGTGATGAGACTTCAGGGGGCCTGGGACTCAGGGTCAGGCTGCTCACAGGAGCCAGCCCTCCTGGCTGGTGGCATTAGCCAGAGTGGGCAGTTTGAGCATTGTTTATGCTTCATGATAATGATGAGATCATTTTTCTCCTGTTGGAGAGTATTTCTTGTTGCTGCCTGGTTTTTAGTTGCAGATGCTAAAACGGATTATAAACAACTCTGTAATGGTGAATGCTTCTGACTCCAATTTATGTATAACAAATTTAGGCACTGCACCGGTAGGCACAACATACCTATGCAATCCATCATAAACATTTAGACTGCTTAGGTACCTGTCAAAGTACTTAAATAATCAAAGTGAGATCTGCAAAGGTGGTTTGTGAGTTTTCTTCTTTCTCTCCTTTGCTCTACGGAGGGATCAGGTGATTTCCCTGGCTTGGATCCATTTTTGCAATGCTTTCAAAACCATCTGCACTCTCCTGATTTGCACTGCACAGGACATGTGTGGGTAAGCAGCAGCCAGATCTTGCATATTCCTATGCTAAATCACAGGAATATGAAAGCTGCAGAGATTCTTTTGGTTCTGCAAAGTAAAGCTGTTCTCATTGTTCTCTTACACTACCATCAAGTATTAGACAATACCCAACGCAGTTCACTTTTATAGCTCATGCACACTTAATCAGAATTAAATAGGATTAGATCTTTCCCAGGTGCTTTAACAATCATTCCAAATCTTGACAGGAAAAAGAAAAGAAATGGATATTTCCTTTCACTAATTTTTCTCTGGAGAAATAAAGACTGGTTATAGACTTTTATGGTTTCTCACAAAAACAAAATATGGAAAAAATAGCAGATTCATGAATATTTAGCATTATCTCGAAGAAGATTTCAGCATTCGTTTTAACAGAAAATACAAGGCAAACCAATTTTTTCGTTGAAGTTCTCACAGTGCCACCTGACAGTATGTGTTCTAGCTACTGAGTGCACAACTGTCACTGATACACTACGTAATATTAATTATTTATTATTATATTATTAATTTATTTCTCCTCTTACACTCATATCTAAATGACATAGTAGCATGTGCTACTTTTGTTTGAGTGGTGTGAAACTGCTAGGGCATATTTTAAAGTATTAGGAGAAGTTTATATGCATTCAAAATACTTTTGTGAAGGAGAAGAATCTGTAACACCTGGCTCACAAGCTGAGTCTTAATAAAGTATTATGGAAGAGGGAATATCTTGATTCACTACTTAAACAGGAGTCTCTAATTGTCCTTATAAAAAAGACACAAAAGAGATTCTCTTAGCAAGTTGGAGACTGCAGAATGGTGCAAAATTTTCTTCCTCATGCTTAGGTTAACAGACTATTAGGAGTGACACATTTGAAGATATGAAAGAAGTCACCGTTCCAGTTCTTTTTGCTATGTTTGCTAAAAAGTCTTCTTTCTTTCATTCACTCTCTCCTTGTATAGGAGATGTCCTTTTTGTCCTTCTTTACTATCTTATTGCTTTCAACACTGGACCAAGGAAGTTTTCTATCCATTTGCAATCATTCTCCAAGCAGTTCTGCCATTTAAGATTATAATTTTTACTGCAATGAGTTAAACAGAGGAAAGACTGGATAATTTTTGAGATATGGAGGAAAAATATGAGTTTCCAGATTGATTCTCTAGGATTTTTAGCTGGAGCAGGGAACCAATAAGACAGGAATCCTAGACTTGCTTCCTTTTCTTTGAGATACCCATATTTTAACAAAACTAGAAGTCAAAAATACTTCGAGAAAAAAGAAATGGCCTGATTCCAATAAAGCTGTCCTCGAATATATCTAAATAGTGATTTATGAAAAGGAACACATCAAATTAAATGATAAATTGACATTGATTTCTTTGAATGAAGATTTAGGGTCTATACTTTAAGGCCGGTATTATTGCACACATAAGACTCTTCCAACCATTTTCATCAAGGCAAAACATCAGAATGGGTTGCTATATCACCAGAGCAAGATGAATTTCAGTGTTTATCAGCAGTAAGTCCCCATCCATTTACTGGCAATAAGATATTTATGCTGCAATTGCAAATTCTGAATGTCATAAAGATGTAATGAAGTACTGTGCACACCATGATCAGAACTTAATGAAATGGGAAGAGATGGAAAATAAGTTTATGTTATTTTTTTAAAAAAGGAAATATTGGTCTTTCACTAAAATGTCCCAACCTGTACAATTCAAGTTTAGATTTCAAATGCCCCAGTACTTCGGGACCCAAATTGCTCTGACCTTCTAGAGGCAGAATAAACCATCTGGATATTTAAAAACAAAGGGAGAGCTATCATCTGTCTCAGAAGTAATCCTGGGTCTCGTGCACAGACCAGGGGAAGTTTTCAGAAGTTTCTAAGGGCCAACAAGGTATTCTGGTGTTTAAAGATGAAGGTCAAATATATCAAGACAGCACAACTCCCACTGGGTACAACTACAACGTTGAGCCAGCCTGGATATCTTTGAAAAATCTCTTTGCTAGCCACATTTCTGTCCTGTTAAAAATACTTCTCTAGGCTCAGGACCTAATTACTAGAATGAAGAAATGGTTCAGAGAAGGCACAGAAATGGCACTAATTACTTATGACATAATCTGCCAGTATGAGAAGCTTCTCTCCAGCCTTAATTCACCTTCAATTTTATTTCTTGAAGCACGGAGATTTATAACACTGCAGTCCTTTTAGCTAGTTTGTGAGTGATTGTTTCATTAGCCTCACAAATGTCTAATCTACTTCTAATCTTGCATGGCTCTTGGCACAATGTTATTTTATGACAGTGAGTAACATGAGTTATGTGTTGTTTTTAAAATGTTTTTTCAACATCTAATTACTGTCCTTTTAATGTCACGTTAAATATTTTAAATGAAGACTGGTTTATTTAATGAAAATAAATATATCCAGCCATATGCCTTTTATAAAAGACTGTCCAATCTGTATTAATTTTAATTTTTATGATCTAAAACAGACTATAATATGGAGATTAAAACCTCAAGTTCATTCCATTATAATTCTATTCTAAAAGAGTCAAGTTATGAGACAGCTTAAATGTATAGAAAAGGAAAAGATTCTTTCAGGAGAGCCTAGTATCTCTCTCTTGCCTCACCACCACAATTCAATTGCTTTTCCTAGGAAGCCAAGGCCAGCACCCAACAAGGCCTCAGGTTCACCAGTAGGAGTTAATGAAAGGTGAAGGTGCTCAGAGCCTTGCAGAATAGTTCAAATAAACTGTGGCAACTTCCTAAATAAATCAGGATGGCGTTGAACACAGGCATGGCACAGAAGACCTGTCTCGCTCCACTCATATTTGACCTTGACCAGGCTTTAGCCACCTCTGTCCGAGAAGCCACATAGCCATCTTCCACAGGTCAGTGTTCAGACTAAAAAAATCTTTTGAGGTGAAGCAGTGGCCTAGAGCAGCTATCAGAGCTGTGGCACTGCTGGGCTGAGCAGGCTAACAGTCAGCCCATGCAGAACACAAGCATTGAAACTCATCTGGTTCCCAAAAATGTCCCCTTATTGGATTAAAATTCTGAAAGATTGCACTTTTTCACCAAAGTTTAGGATGCATCTCCAGCTGGGATCATGAGGAAATCCTCTTTCCTCAGTGCAGTTTAGCACAGCATTATAAGGGATTTACACTTTCTTTTGGGTGGCTTCTGTCCAGGTTATCATTGCAGATGGGGTGCAGCCATGACCAACCAGCACATTTCTGCTACAGATCTATCTTATTTCACTCTCCAAAGATAAAATCATTCTTTTTGTAATAACTTTAACATAGAATTGTTTTTTCTTTAACATAGAAACAGAAACTTATTCTGTTTTCTGCTGTGTTTTGTTTAAAATGTGAGTCCTTCAAATGGCCCAAACTTTTCAGTCAAGTGATGTCTGTCCTGAGCTAGCAACTCACTTACAGCCAGAGCTCCTTTCAGGACCCTGAGCCACGCCAAATTTTGTAGTATATAATGTTTAGACTGCTGGAGCCTGAATTCAGTCTTGGCTTACAAATCAAGTAGTTTATGAAAGAACCTAAACATACTTTAAAAGGTTACAGCTAGGACTGGGGGGAAATCTGACTATTAAGAAAGGATTAAAGGTGAGAAGTGAAGGAAATAAAATAGGACTTCTGATAAGCCAAAGCTTCACCCATTATTAGAAGTTTGTTACACTGTGTACCCTGCACTGCCAATTAGCCAGTATTCACCACGGCAAGTCCATGGCCTTATATAAAGCTATTTAGTTCATGTACTCAAAGTTTGATCTCTGTGAAAATGCCTCCTGAATATTAAGCTAACTCACTTTCACCTCCCATTGTCCAGTTGAGAATTGTTAGATTATTTCAGTGCTCTAAAAAGGCAAATAAGCTCCTAACTAACTAATACAGTCTCGTGGAATTAGAGTAGATTCCTGAATCTAAAACATGTTTTCCTTTCGACCCTTTTAATTTCAAGGCACAGTTAGTAAGGACTATGATCTCTCTTTCAGGGTGGAATCTGTTTTTTTCTACAAGTCATACATGTTTCAAGCAACAATTGATCAGGCACAAGGAAACCCTTTAAAATGTTTCACTTTCTTCTCCTGCATTTATGGCTTCAGTCCATATTGTTCTGGTTAGCCACACTGCAGTGTAACAGCAACTAAGTGACCAGATTTCTAAATAGAGAAGAAAAGAGGAAGCCAATGGAGCCTGCACAGTGTGCAACCAGAGCAGCAGCACACACAGCGCAGGGGCAGTTCTATCACATCCGCTCACCAAGCACAAGGCATTTTTCCAAGCACCTTTACATTGATTTTCTATGACAGATTTTCACTGTTTTGCATTCGCACTAAAAATGAGTGCACCACTATAATCCTGCCCGTGTCAAAAACAGCTTCATGGCTTTTTATTATTTTTAATAAAGATATCCTATGCTTCATATGTGTAACTTAGTAAGAACTTTTTTAATTGCATTATGGTTTGTCAGAACATCTTGTCAGATAATATTATCTTCCAATAGCTCTGTGATCTCCCTATAGTTCACAATCAGCTCCAAGCCAGTGGCTTTCTAGAAAAAGTCAAAGGAGACTCATAAAATGAAATTTTATTCCACCAAGCTTTTTATGCTCCCAGAAAGTGCTATTGTTCAATGCCAGTAGGTGGGAAGTCTTAAGAAGAGACCTGCAATTTATAAAAGAACAAGATTTGAGAAGTGGGGAGGGTGTCAATAAGGGATGTTACAAGACAGAACCATGTGTTTTGTTTTGCATATAGTCACAGTGCAACCACAAGCAGAAAGTAAGTTGTCTGCATGAATTGAAGGGTCATAAATAATAAGAAAATGATATCCTATATGCCAGCCTGCCAGCAGACCATGAAGAAAAGTCAAGACTTCACTAGTTCTCACTTTTTTCCTTATCCTCTGGTGATATTTGTCTGATATTTATCTTACTCTGTGGCAGTTACTTTTCCAACAGTTTGTCCTCTCCTGGGAAGATGCCAATAATATTAGCTTGAAGCAGGGAGAAGTGCTGAGGGTTTTTTTTTTGAAGATCAGCAACCCTGAGACCTAGTTCAAGCAGCCTGAAGAAGCCTGTTTATAGCTGTTCATTGGTGCTGCTGGCTAAGTGATGGTTTGTTTTTGTAGCAGGAAAGTCTGCAGGCTAGAGCTGCTACTGGACTGTCTTCTGATGAGTAGTGTTCTGCTCTCCTTTCTCCCTAACTCCAGGAAGCAGAGGGCAGGTGGCAAAAGAAAGTAAATGGCCATGGACCACACGATCAAAACATGGAGGTAGATATACAGAAAAAATGCATAGATAAAGCGTAGAGAAAGGGCAGAGAGATTCAGATGTAGCACCTCATTAGTCTTGTTTTCTCTGGTTTTGGGGAGGATGAAACAGCTTGTAGACATCTGTGCCTCTTGAATGCTATGGTGATTCTATGTTGTGATACACAGAGAAAGAAAAAGAGATCCTGGAGCCTGCTGAGATTAGCAGGTCCTCCACCTGTCTTGCTCTTTGTGGAACTGTATAGTGCAGTGTTTGGTTGCAAACTGCATACTTTGTGAAAGAGAGAGGTGAGAGTCTCAGAGCAGAAGACACAAAACAGCATCTGTCAGTCTAAAGGTTCTCCCTTCAGTCTGCTTGTGGAACGGGGCTCTGAGGGGAACCTGCGCACCAGACTGGCTCCAGAGTTCTGATAACATGCAGTTTCCATAAGAGCACCATCCTCCAAAACTGCCTCAGAGACCTATAACACCAAGGTCTGTCTTTAGAGAGGATATAATTTACAGTATTGTGAATTCCACATTGGCATGTCTTCTTGTCTTTTTGTCTTTTTTCTTTTTTAATTCAATTAAATTAAATTGTGATATTTTTGTAAAGACTAACAGCATTAAGTGGGTCCACAGCTTTCCAAGCATTTTAAAGATGAAAACTACACACAGAGATACACACTGATTTCTCCCACTGCTGGAGAGAGAAAGACCATGTTATTTTCTCTCTCCTTAAGGCAGGGACATACTTTTTCCAGACTTCCAAGTACTGATTTTTTACTGATTTTTTTATGGACCTAAATACATAGCCCATTACGTTCTGCCTAAAAAAGATGAACTTCATCCTCATGAAGTTTTTTTTTTAGGTGGGGCTTATATCAGTAATGTAATTTTGGGAGTCTTTAGCACAGCTCTAGCAGAAATGTACAGCTAAAGGAGTATGAGAAAAAACATGTTTTAGTGTGGGAAATGGGCCTGCAAAACCTAAATCTGGAAGAGGATTTAAGAGCCAGTAACAACATAAAAAGTATAATAGTTTAGTTAATTGACTAGATTTTACTTAGAAAATGTTCTTTAATTCTATTTATATAAAAGTGGTAAGCACTAAATCATTGCAGAAAAAAAAAGATTATTCAAAATTGCAAATGTTTGCAGTCTTCTTTTGGCAAGTTCAGGCCATAACTTCAGCTTTTAATACAATCCTATGATACATTTTTCTTACTCAGAAAATAAAACCCCAAGTTTTTAAATATCATTACTGGACAAATGAAAATTTGCATTTAAAATGTATTTTTTCTCTTGTCATCATGGAAACGGACCCTTTCCTAAGGTTCAGGTTTTCTGTGCACACATTCAAAGGAAACTAACTTCTGCTTAATCATGAAATCTAAGAAAACTATAATCCTGTGTATCCACTGTCTGTTTCATCTTGAGGGTCACAGAAAGCAGCAGTAGTTAAGGAAAGCAGCCTGCTCTCAGTACTCCTGCTACCAAAAGACACTGAGCACAGAAACATGTCTTTTAACCCAGTCACCAGTTACAACCCTTGTTCCCTTCCCTTCTGCCCTTTCCTGACGTTGCTGTTGACACCGTGCCCTGGACCTTGCCAGCAAGCTGGAACCAGCTGACTCCTGGAAGTGGCTGCTGAAAGGCTTTGGAAAGATCTGGTTCCTCTGGGCTACAAAATCCTAACATGGTGTGGCAGAAGCCAGGGAGGAGTTATAGGCCACTCTGTTACTCTTTGTGGCTGAGCATCTCCCACGTGTTGCAAATAAAAAAAACCCAACAAAGTAGACCAGCCTATTCCCTCATTGATTTTTCTTTATCCAACCTCTCTGCATTTTGAAGTGATAACATTTTTTCTTACATGCTAAACGCTGAAACACTGTTATGTCTGAGCCTAATGTCTAATCAAACGAGCTTTAATCAGTTTAGCTCAAGCACCAAGAGTGGGAAGATGCAGGCTTCACTTCAGTCTATGCAATCCCACCAGGACACCCAGGCAAGCAGCTACTCCTGCTGCCTTCTGCCCTACCACAACTCCACTAAGAGAGGTACCAAGTCAGATGCCCTGGACACACACAGGAGCAATCACACCTCCAATAGCTGTGACTGCACCTTCACAACAGGAGAGAGCTCCCAGCCTGAGGAATGAATGGATTGAACAGGCAAGGCAAATCAGAAATCACAAACAAAACTGAGTGTGATTATGTGAAGTCCAACAGTGATGGTAAGAGCGGAGGATACACGTCCAAAATCAAAGGCTGCTAGCTGCTTGAAAGCTCTATTTGGAGAAAGCAGAGGCAGAAAAGAGGAGTGTAAGCTCATAAACTGAGTGTTTGTTCCTCTTCCCTTCAGTGACTCCATGACATGTTAGTATGTCATTCCTGTAAATGTTTCAAATAAAAGTTTTTGAATGATAGTGCTTTGCTATAGTCCCTGCTGTTGGGAAGGGCTATACAAACATCTGCCACACATTTCTCAGATAAAATTCAACCAGAGCTGTTGTTTATGTGGTTTGTCCTTAAAACCAGCACTCAGCTGCAACTTTCAGCCATAGCTGCCTTATTAAAAATGAACCTTTTATTTTAAACACAGTACATTTTGTAACAGGAAAATCAATATACAGTAATCCAGAGTACTGCAGACAACAGCTGTAGGACATAATCTGATGACAGAAAGTTGAGAACAGCATTTCGGCAGTTATATGCTCAGCTAATCTTTCACTTTTTGTTTTTAATGGCACTGAGCTATAAAGATCTGAGGTTTCTCCCCACCTGGTGACCCAAAGCTACACAAAATGAAGAAACCAAGAAACCAGTGTTTTCAACATTAAAGGCTATTCAATAAAAAATAAATCTGTTATTATTTTTTTTCTTTATGGGATAATGTAGGTCTTCCCAGAGCTACAATGAGTTAACAACAGTCTGTGTTCTCACAACCCTTAGGAAAGATATAGGAAGATACTTAAGCATAAAGAGTGCCTTGAAAAGAAGACTAAATACTTTTCAGGGCCTTCACTTTGGCTGTGGTTAAGGGCGCTCAGTTCTGTTCAAGGCTGGGTTCACAATGCACCTCTGCTTAGAAAAATTATCTAGGTAGAAAAGAGGAAACGAAGCCACAGATGTGCCTGGTACACAGGAGTATAGAACAAACATATAGATCTTAATAGAGACTTTGATATTGAAATCTGTTACTTTTTCTTTATTAACAGAAAATTTACAATTAGAAACAAACTACTCCATGTATGTTTTTATGCATCATTAAATACTGAATATATGGATTAACTAGGGATTTTTGGAACCCACCTATTTGTCCTTAGAAGGTGGGAGATGATTTATTCTCTAAAATAGCATGTGATTCACTTTGATTACAAAATAAACCCAAATACATTTTCTTGAGGAGTGAAAAGCAAAGGGTCATTTCGTACTGTAATCACTTTTTTTTCACCACATCCCACCGAGTATATTTTTCTCAGATAACGAAGCTGGTTTTTTAAAGGTTTCCAATCCAGATTTCTGTGGCAAATGCTTTAATTAAGATTGATACATTCCGTTTGTTTGGCTTTCAGACTTTGATAGATTTGGAAGTTTTAACTGGAACTGCATTGCCCTCTAGCGCTGCGCCAGGGCCAGCCGCCGTGCTGTCACTAGCGCGGGCAGCGTGAGCACAGCCAGACACTTCACGCAGAGCTGCCTAAATGCTGACAACCCCTTCGGGGAGGCGCACGTCAGAGCCGCTAGACAAGGGCATCCTTCCAACAGAACCACAAATGCACAAGGGAAAACAGTAAACCTGTCTTTTATTTCAGGAGCGTCACGATCGAAACAGCTACTTTCGAGCTCCAGCCAAGACTTCTGCCTGCTAATTTCTGTTTAAATGAGTTCACATGAGGAATTAAGCAAGTTTGAAGAGCCAGTTATTTCTGACAGGCTTCAGAGGACTTCACGCCGTGCAAGTTTTATGTGCTCATAGCTGACAGCTTGCTGGGGAGATGAGGTCTCAATCTAAAACTTGCTGGGGCTTTGCAGCAACTTCTTGGGTAGAGAGATAACTTTCAACTGAACTCAAACCATCTGCAAGTTGTGCAAGGGATCCAACCATAACTTGCTATGGAGGAAGATTTTTAAGATGAATACCTACCTTGGCGATAAATCCAATTCATCAATACCTGGATATTTGAAAGTGTCTGCACTAAATAATGGCAATCTTTCTGCAAACAACTCCAATGAGACAGCAAGCAATCTGGATTCACCTGCCTTGGATATCAGTAGGGCGATAATTGTGGGGCTTATCCTCGGTGCCTTTATACTCTTTGCTATTATAGGTAATATCTTGGTAATTCTTTCTGTTGCTTGCAATAGACATTTGAGAATCCCTACAAACTATTTCATAATTAACCTCGCCATAGCAGATTTGTTGCTGAGTTTTACTGTCCTTCCATTCTCTGCTACACTGGAAATCCTTGGCTACTGGGTTTTGGGGAGGATATTTTGCGATATCTGGGCAGCAGTTGATGTGCTATGCTGTACAGCTTCTATTTTAAGTCTATGTGCAATTTCTATAGATAGATATATAGGGGTACGTTATTCTCTCCAGTATCCAACTTTAGTAACAAGAAGAAGGGCAATTTTAGCTCTCCTAGGTGTCTGGGTCCTCTCAATGGTAATTTCTATTGGGCCTCTTTTGGGCTGGAAAGAACCAGCACCCAAGGATGATAAAGAGTGCCGGATCACCGAAGAACCATTCTATGCTTTGTTTTCTTCCTTGGGGTCATTTTACATTCCTTTAATCGTCATCCTTGTGATGTATTGTCGGGTCTACATAGTGGCAAAAAGGACTACTAAAAACCTGGAAGCTGGGGTTATGAAAGAAATGTCCAATTCCAAGGAGCTGACTTTACGGATTCATTACAGGAACATTCATGAGGACACTTTACACAGCACCAAATCCAAGGCTCAACATCCTAGGAACTCCTTAGCTTTCAAACTTTTTAAATTCTCTAGAGAAAAGAAGGCAGCCAAGACATTGGGAATTGTGGTTGGCATGTTCATCTTGTGCTGGTTACCTTTCTTCATTGTCCTGCCATTAGGTAAGTTGGGATTAATTAAGGGATTGGGATGGGAAGGGGAGGAAGAGGGTCAGTTGCTTACTACCCCTTACTTTACTACTACTACTAAAAAATCAGATGACTGATAAGTAGATATCATTTTGAGGACTGCAGTGAATGGATGAAAGGAAGGGAAGTGAAAGTAATTTACTTCTGATCTTGGTTTTTTCAAAGAGTTATGCTGAAACTTTGTAAAGTGTGCAGCCTGCAGAATGTCTGCTCCTCAGGTAGTCCTTTTGAGTGGAGGGGCAGATGTCAAATCAGGTGACAATATCTTCAGATATATATTACATTTCAAAAACATTTTTATAGGCTGCTTTAACAAAAATCCTAGATAAGAACATAAAAAAAAGTTTCAGCACTGAAATGTTCTTGTTTTAGTTTACTATTAAATGTTCAGACTATAATGCAGTAGGTCCTCTGGCATTATGAAGTGTCTTAAATAGAAATGAACCTGATCTAATGATAAGGTGCAAAACTTCCCTGAGCTTTGGGAAGTTCCCAAAAGAAAAAATTCCAGTTCTTAGTTCAGATATCACTGATCAAATCCCAAAAGCAAACACACAAAACTCACTGATCCCGACAGAAAGGTTCTCATTGGTTTCACTAAGTCTTAGTTCAGGCATCTCAGGAGTTTTGTGAGATTTTGGCAGGCACTTTGTTCACTTGCAGCTTTAATATATTATGAAAATATTTGATGTAGCTCTTTGTTTGCTTTTTTGATTTGCTCTGTGTTCCCAACTCCTTGTGAAATTTGCTTGTATTGCCTTTAATATTAGCACTACCTCTGAAGTGGAATATCTCAAGACATTGAATTGCTAAGCTCTCAAAAATATCTGTCCAAAATCCATTTCTCTGAGACACAGACAATCTGGCAGCCTAAATATGGAAAGAGTTGAAACAAGAAAAGGGAAAAAAAGCCTTTAATTATGTTCTGTATTCATGTTTACTTAGTTACCCTACCAAAACATTTCTAATTGAGTGGTAAGCGAATATTTTGAGAGACTTTTAGAAAACTAAACTGAGCTCAGCCACCTTGTCCTGGTGAAGTGATATATAATTACAATTTCAGTGAATGTGTAATATCACTTGGACTAGGATCTTTACTATAAGACAATTACTTAAGCTATTGCAAGTCAACTTTATAATCTCTAGCTTGTTGTATCATAAACTTTAAAATCTTTACAATTCAAGATCTGCATAAAGCTAATGTTAAGGATGTGAAAAATTCCAAACAGAAGGAAAATTGTGAGCAAAGTTTTCTTTGGCTACTGAAGTTTAAGTCATTGTGCTGGCTCTTAAAGGAAATTTATAACATAGAGCAAGTTTCCAACTATTGCAAAAATACATAGTTGTGGATAGAAATATATTTTCACTGTATGGTATCAGTAGTAGTACTAGATTTGTACCTAATAGGTCATGATCCCCTGATAAAGTAGATTCTCTCCTTGATTTTGAGTTACTGAAGAAACTTTGGAGAAAAAAAAAAAAGCAAATGTGAATGCAGTAGACCATACCTTTAGCCACTGACACTGTTCAAGGAACACAGACACAGACCAGTCCATTGAAAACATTATGGTCGCTGGGCAGAGACAAAGTAAGAAACAAGTTTTTTGAGAGTGTCAGCTTTCCCTCTGAGAAGCTATTTCAAAACTCCTGGTCTTTCCTGGGAGGTTTAATGAGTTGTTGCTTAAGACACCTGAGTGGATTTATTGCTTGCCATTATTTTATCTTTCATATAAATTGTGTCCCTGGCATCAGTGAGGTGACAGGCTGAGAGCCTCCACCACAGCACGCTGTGTGCTGGCAGAGGTGCTGGGTGGGCTGAAGGACTAAACCCACTGCTGTGGGCTCTCACCCAACAGAGACTTAGTGCCTGTAACCCCCAACATACTCACTCCAGCACTGTGAGCACTTGGTGCCCCTCAGAGCTGAGGTTCAGGAACAGTTGCTATTGTGTCAGTTAGAAGAGTGAAAAAATCAGCATCATGGCACTGCAGTATAGACCGATGGCTCTCCTGTCCTCTAGAAATCCTTTGAGGGGCCCAACTCTTAACTGACAGCCTTTAATCTCAGAAAGGGGGGGAAAAAGGTATATATAGTAGCCAATATAATATCCAAATAGTAGGTACTTTTCCTTTGTTTTGCTGACTAGGAATAGGGATGGTTTTGTTCCTTGTCCCTGATCTCTTTTTTTAATTTATCCAGCACACTCCAGAAACTTGTGCTTTTCATCTCTGTGTATCAGTGCAAATTTAATTAACGATGCTAGGCATGAATAAAAGCATTGCTCACTACAACAGGTGGGAAAAAGACCTTTTCCTGAGCTGCATAATGCAGCCTTTGTTAACTGGAGAATGAGGAGAGCAGTGAAGCAAAACTCCTTACAGAGCTTGCTGTGTGCTGCATCCTTCATATCAGAAATCTTTCGCTTTTGTCTTAAAGTCACAATATTAAATGAAATGCTGTTACGAACCCTTACAAAAAGCACACAATGATATGAAATAACTTCAGTGATAGGCAAACTGAAGAATTCAAAAGGTCCTGATGATTTACAAAGCTATCCATAGGTGCCCTGGGCTTCTTTAAGCACACCCCACTCACTCGTCAGTGCAGGACTACAATACCTTTTCTGCTACTGAGTCCAGACTAGCTATTTTCCTTTACTATTATGGAAGGATAGGCTTCTTACTTAGCTTGTATTTTTCACAACTTATATTTGCAACATTAACCCAAATCAAACCCTCACACCCGCATTTTTACCATTTTATTTTTTTTTGCTCTGTGTTTTGGTCAGTAATGCCATGATTCTGCAGAATGGCACTAGCAGAGCAGCTCTGGATTTCTGAGGATCCAACCACAAAACATTTGACAAGTCAGTAAATGTTATTGCTGCAACACCCCAAAACCATGTTGTAATAAATCTGCTTATATGTACCTGAGTTTCCTTCGTGTTAAAAGTGTTCTCAGCTCTTCTACTAGTTTCTCAGACAAAATTATAATTCTTCTACTCTGGCATTCCAATATATTCTGTAGCTACCCATTTTGATATCCCCGACAAAGGATTATTGTGTGAGGTGGCAGATATATACTGGGAACTGATGTGGTGCTGAAAGCAGGGATATTGCTTGAATAAATATTCCACAACAAAGAAAAAGAAATATTATTAACACTTACAGGGATGTTTTTCAAGCAAGAATCAGAAGACTTTGCAAGGAAAGCTCTCTGACAGAGCTCTGTAGACAGCTCTGGAGAAGAATTACAGCACTGACACTATGATATACTGAGCATCATGAAACAGCAAGAAGAATGACCCACAATCTCTTTTTGTAGGACTGAACTGTGCTGCCTTTAGAGTTAGGCACCTGATGATACAGAAAAGTGGTATCAGAGAGAATCATGTGAGAAATTTGTTTTTCTTCCAGTAACTACTAGATATTCTTTCCAGATAGCAATGGTGTTATGGAATATCCCTTTTGTGCACGTTCATAAATGCTCCATGGTTTTGTAAACAGTTGTCTTGTCACTCAAAATTACTTGTGGTATAGCATAAAAACGAAATGAAGACATCTTTGAGACAGCTTCTTGCGCCATAAATTGAGTGTCTCAGCTCTGAAGAGTAAATATCTTGCCTCTTTAAACTTAATGTTTCTTTTCTTCCCCCTCATACAAACCTTTCTTAGCCATCAGGACTATATTAAATATGTATTGCTTAAAAATGCTGAGTAAAATAGATTATTTTTATCTAAAGACTAGAGCCCTGCAGAAATAAGGTAACACAATTTTATTCCAATACCCTTATTTAAAAAATGAATGCAGAAATAAACGATCATATGTTTCCCTCTGGCTACTAGGTAAAAATTTCATCTCATTCCTGTTAATTGAGGTATCAGAGTGGGCTTGCCAGTCTTCTCCCAGACACACACACACCCTGCAAAGGGAAAATTCACTACTTCCAGTACCCTAACAAAAAGTAAAGTACATTAACTTTAACCTAAGCATATTGCTTAAGTCAGCACAGCATTATTGACTTCCCAGTTCCAAGCCTAACTCCCTCTGCTCCCACAAAACCTGTGATCTTATCCACTGAAGTCAGAAACAAAATTCTTCTAACTTAACTGGCAGTGGGATAAGGTCCCAAGAGACTCATAATGAAGACATAACTGTTCTGACTATCCTTATATATTAAGTTTTTGAAACCTCTCTATAAAATAATTTTTAAAAAATCTCATAAAAATATTCTGCATGCTACAGGTCAGGCAATGCAAAATTATTCTTAAAATAAAATGTTATCCAAGTGCAGTATGTAGATTTATGTTACATCAGGCCAACCTCTGCATCTCTGCACCAAGAATACCAAATTAGGCCACTTAGTTTCCCATGGGAAACACTTCAAGGCATTAGGTCCAGTGCGGTCAATGCTACTGGGTTCTGCTTTCTGCGAGGCTTCAGGCCTGGGTTGTCTTTCATCTCATTTGGGTCTTGCCCCTCTCTTACCCTCTCTAACGAGCCTAGCTGTCTAGATTCGATGCCCTCAAGTTAATAGTTATACAAAATTTGGACAAATTAATGATATATGTGGCAATCTGACCCTCTGCTCACTTACACGTCAATCTTTGGTACAATGTTCAATTGCACAGGTGATAGCAGGAACCTCCTCCTCCTCCTATTTTCTAGCTAATTCCTGTAAAACTAAACATAACAGTATTTGTTGACCAGTACAGCACATTTTTACCACATGTGGAGGACTAGATTATTTCCAGATGATTCATTTTACTATGAAAATATCTTCCCTTAAACCCTAATTTAAGCCTTTGGGTTTGCAAAGGATGCCAATTATCAGTTATTTACAGACATATTTTTAGAACGAAGTTTTTTGTTATCAATGCAGATGAAACTGCACAAATTGTGGGGTACTTCCTATGTAGACTTTTGATTTGCAGATTGGAGGAACAAATGGAAAACTTAAAGTGTACAGTCTTACAAAAAAAAAAATACGTAAAGCAATACAGAGAAAATAAAAAGAAATCAACTCATGCTGACTATTCAGCAGCAACTCCTATCTCAGGTGATCAGAAAGCTCCCAGGGGAAAAAAAAAATCAGGACTGAGCCACTGGGCAGCAATAAGAAATCTCAAAAGTATTGAAATCAAAGATAGGAGAAAAGCAATAATTTCCGAGGAAATACTGCCTTCAGCATCCAGCAAGGCAGCAGATACAAGGTCCTTATGCCAACAGTTGATGCAAACACACGTGCTATTTCTCAGGTTGGTAGTCATGATAAAAGCACTGAGTTACACGTTGTATGGTCCTAAAGCATTGAGGCAACACCTCAGGATCTCATGTTCTTCAGTGTACTTATCTGTGAAATACAGACATGACCAAAAAGTGATAAGTTTTTTAGTATCTTATCTAAAATTCTCTTTGCAAGATTTTGAGCTATTTTGATGACCTTTCAAGTAGTACGTAGAAACGAAAAGCAATAACCATCAGTCTCTAAGTAACAAAAGAGAAAAAAATATACTAGAAGTTCATACAATATCTTTATATTATTCAATTCCATGCTAGAGTCCTAATTTTTACCTATGATGTTCAAGACAGATTGCCTTACTTACAAGTCAGAAGCAAGAAGGGGAGAAAAAGACACCAAAGCATGTGCAATAATTGAAGATATTTATGTGTAATAAATTAAGTGTCTTTTCTAGGCTCCCTTTTTTGTTTTGCTAATCCTTTGCAAAACAAGCATAAACTTGGCCCATATTCTTTCTAGTTAGAAAACTGCAAAACTCTGTAACTCTTTACTTACCCTGCTTTGCAATTACTTGTAAGAAGGTTTAGCAAGTCTGGGTTTTAGTGAAAAGATCTGATCCCTACCTGTACTACAACTTCCATCATCAAAGCTTCAAGGGAGATAAAGTCCTGGTTTTATTTTGGCCATTCTAGATAACTCTCTATTTTTGAAGCCTTTAAAAGGCTCTCAAATTTGCACCATTTGAATGAAGTTAATGCAAGTCTCATAGAAGTGTTTTGTTCATCTGAAATATGCGACATACTTTATCAGAGATAGATAGTATGGATGATAAGAAGTTGTGAATTTTAATTAGGATAAGAAAACATTTCTCAGCCTATGAGAAATAACATTTTCTCATATATAAATACATATGAAACATTCTGTACATAACCTTGATAACCTTTCTCAGCCTATGAGATGGCATGGAAAATGTTTTTGTTAGGTTTTGCTTACTCATGAATATATCCATAGGGGAACTTTAGGGTCAGATTCTGCATTTGTATAAGTCTGCTACTTTCATATGCCTGCTTAAGAACACAGAACCAGGCCTTAGACTGGCAGGAGTTACTGACCTTAGTTAAAACCAATAATGTATAAAACTAATTCTATGTATTGGTTTGCAGACGTTTATTAAGAGACATCCCTTCTTGAATGGGATGGAGGAATGAGTACAAACACTTTTTCCCTGTGAGGACAGTTTGGCGATATTTCTCTGTGTGAGTTCCATGACTCAGCTGGAAAACACAGAAACGAATGACTCAAGGGCTGAGGACTGGTTGGGTGATATCTTCATCACCCCTCACAAGCGTTTGCTCACTGTAGGGTCAAAAGGTCCCAGCAAAGAGAATCCCATAACTGCTACAGGTAGTCAGTTCTAGGATATAAATTCTTCACAATCAGGACACTTTTCTTAATAGCTGGCCTAGGTCCTTGGACATATACATAACATACCTATTAATACAATGAAGAATGAGAACTGCTGTACTTTGCAATAGCATTGTATTTGTATTTCTATTTCTCCCACGTTATCTTGTGTGGTATCATTGTCTAGTTAGTTATTCCTTATTTGATATTTCTCCCTCCTCAGGGAGACAGCAAAGCAGTCTCCTCCAAAACATACACACAAATTAGCAACAAACACAGGAGCACAGCTCTGCACTGTGTTGGTGACTGTGGGGTTGCAGTGATTCCTATAGTGTCCCCCAGCCTGGCAGCCCAGGCACAGTTGGAATATACAGCCCAAGGCATCCTACAGAGACAACAACATGCTCGAAAACCACAATCAAACTCTAGCCATCATTACTTGTTTGTAGTAGTTGTAATTTAACCATCTTTCCTTTCATTTTCTTTATTGAATTTTATTCTGTTGATTTTGGATGCTTTTCCTATTTCTCCAGATCTTTTTTCACTGTTATCCTAACCCTCTCCTCCAGAAGGCCTGCAGTCCCTCCCGGCTTGATCAGCTCTTAATTTTATAACCATACTCTATTTCATCCTCTACTGTTTGTAAACTGTGGGGTTTTTTCTATATTAAATAAGTCCAGGGGAATGTAAACAAACACTGAATGCTGGAAGGAAAGAAATCAGGAGCTTTAGAAATCCAATTAGCTTTAAAACCTTGGCATGTTGACTTGGCTAAGCATTTGGTAAAAAGGACCACAGAAAGCTTAAATAAAAGACGAACACATCCTTTCTGCATTCTCTAAGCTCATACTTGTAACAATTTTGGTCAGAGGCAGCTTATTACTTTTACAGGGAAATTTTTCCTAGCTATGTACATGTAGCATTTGAGCTTTCTCTATTCATTCGGAAGTGGCCATAACTCAGCCATTAGCAGCCCCCAGCAGCTACAGCTGCAGCAGGAATTACAGCCTGAACTGCAAAAGAGAAGTGGTTTCCCAGCAGGCCATGAGCAGCCCTCTGCTGCCTCGCTCTGGGAAAGTCTCTTGCTGGTCCTATTACAAACTTGATCAAGTCACTTTTCATAGAAAGGCTGAGTTCCATCATAAAACCAATTTCTTGCAAAACAATACTCATTTTTGCAAAAGTTGTCTTCTCAAGAACACATTGAGAGACAGGGTTTGATATTCTTGAAGCTTCCTGTTTTTCATGTTTCAGAACTCAATTGTTATCATTTTGTATTTTGCAATGTTTTATATCCACAATTAATTTTAAAATGTTTGAATTGTCTCTTGTGTGGAATTTTGAATAGTGCAACTTTAACTCCAGTCAGAATGACTCCCTCCAGTCTGCACCAAAATGGAATACTTCTCTCCTCTGAATGAAGGAGGATATTTTTGCCTTCCAAGGCTACCTTAACTCTTTAAGTTTGACCAGACTCTATAACAAAACTTCTGAATACTTATTACCAATTCTCTAACTACTTCTATTTTATGGTATTCTAACAGGAAGGTGGTTTTCTCTCCAGAATGCCCCCACTCAGTGTTTCAATTTTGAAATACTCCATTTTCTACTTGTTACTAATAAAGACAAGTAGCTTCAAGTTTTATGGCTTTTCTTTAATCTTAAAACAATGACAGAAACCTGTGCAGTGAAGCTGTCTTTCTACCCCATTATAATTTCACAACATATTTTATTGTAGCTAGTTTGCTATTACTGGAATAACAACTAACACACAGTGAAATACTTAACTCCAGACCAGAATTAAGTTTCAATAAAAACAAACGTTGTATTTGTTCCAGTAAACAGGAGCATACGCTCACCCTGGGTTGGCTCTTATCTAAGCAAAACTGGATTTAGAAGATCTTGAAATGCAATTCTTTGTAACACACACAAAACATAGCACCTGATAACCCAAAACTTATCCATAGAGACTTTTTCTCTATAAATCCAGGAAATTCACAGTGCTCTTACCCAACTATTATCTAATCTAAGTATCAAATAATGATGATTCTGATGATTCGTCAGTACATATGATGATTTTATGAGTAACTGGTGATTCTATGAGTAATTTAGATACTTAATTGATATCAAACACACAGCTTATTAAAAATGTATGTTTGATTACTGGAAAGTCAATTATCACAACATAAGGTTTTAGAAAACAGAGATTAGCAGATAGAGTTAAAAACTAAACAAGGCATAAGGAGAGTAGAAATAAATATTTAAAAACTGAAGAGGAAGAAAGGAAATAAGTAACTGGAAAGTGAACATGCCTGTACAGAAAAAGAAAAAGCCTCTGAGAGAAGGCCGACAGTAAAGAGAATGTGGTTTATTTCAGAGTAAAAAAATCATTAACAGTTTAACATTTTCCTCCCACTGGGTACAAATAATAAATGCATGGCATTCTTGAAAATACATGCACACAGAATGACCTCTCCCATGAAGATGACTCACTCAAACATTAACATAGGATATAAAACTATCCAAAAGCCTCGATCAGATGCAAGCTGCAGTACATTGGGGTATATTACAGGAATGGAGCCAATAGATGGAGTGATTATGTCCTTTTGCTCATCACTCATTAGACTCAGTCTGGAGTACTGCATCCATGCGGGGGAAGACAAGAAACCAGAGTCCACAGGAGGCAACCAAAATCATCATGAGGCGGGAGTACACTGTGTGAGGAGAGGGTGGAGGAACAGGGCTTCTTCAAACTGGGGAAGGGAAGGCTTCATGGCACCTAATGCAATGTTGACCCTGCTTTGAGCAGGAGGCTGGACAAGAGATCCTGTAACATCCCCTCACACTGCAATTCTGTACTTCTGTTAAGTTCTTGGCTTTCAGTCCCATCACGTACAAATATTCCTTGCATGAAGGATGAAGGGAGGAAATACAACCACACAGTGGAACCCAGTGATACTTCACAAATTACTCTCATCATAAACTACTGTTTGTCACTTATACATAGTAGTTTATGGCCCTGTGTTGCTGGAAGTAGCATACAGAGCAGAATGGCATAGAGATATGAAAGTAGTTTCAAAAGTTTTAGCTCATAAATTTTATCCTACACGTTGTTTTTCAGATTTAAACTCCAGCTAATCACTGTAGTATCTGATCACTTTACATATGCACACAACTTGAGTAGCTAGTTTTCTCCCTTCTCCTGGAAGTAGTTTGGGGGGTTTTGTCTGGTTGGTTGGTTGCATTGGCAGGTCTAATTTTGATGCTAAATTCCTTCTTCCATAAAGTAGAAGTGGAAACTCAAACATGTCCTGTGTACTTCACTTTTGTCAAGAAGCTCGCCAACTATTACATTAAGGATCCTTAAATAGAAGGTCTTAACTTTCCTATCCTCCTTTCTCTATGAATACAGTGGCCAGTTGTGAGAAGTAGCAAAGGAGCAGATATTTAGATGGAAGAAAAATAACAGCGTAGGAAAGAACATGCAAGAGTAGAATGTGTGTGTGTGTTTCTCCTCTGCAAAGGGTTACATCAAAATCTACGTCGGTGAAGAGTTTTCCTTAATTAAGAATATTGGGATTAAGCTAGTCCAGCTGATTTTCCTGCTGCTCACCCTGCTATTTTCAAAATCCACTGAAGTCCTTGAGAGCTTTTACAAAGGCTTCCAAAGATTCCCACTGACTCCAGTGGATTCTGAATTTTAATGTGTCAGGTTTGGCCAGATATTCTGCAGAATATATGAAGACAATTAATATGGCAAATTGTTTCCCGCAATGTTTCCTAATTTCATTGAGGGTGCTTTACTTACTTTCTGTGTAATAAAACATTCATTATAAAGAACCAGTCAGACCCTGAATGAAATTAGCTTTTACTAAATAAAATACTTCTTAATTCCTTTTCATTATATTTGCTGTTGCTCAGCGTATTTCCAAACTGAATAGCTGTATCAAGTCTGGTGAGCACAGCTGGGTTAAACTAATGGTCAAAAACCAATCAAAACTGATTAAGCTGATTGAGTTTCTGAAATATTTCCTGTGCTGAAATATTTCTATTTGTGCTGGACACAGGCTTTGCAAAAACTTAATTGGTGTCAACGGTGCAATTAGAGGTAAGATTGTGGTGCTATATTTAATAAATCACAGGGCTTAGTGCACAAGAATAAAAGAAAATAGAAAATATACATTCACATAGGGTGAAGCTGTTAAACATGAAGCATCAGGAGATCAGTTTGAGTAGGGAAGTCAGTCTGGCTACCTCCATCATAAATAAATCACTGAGGAGATAATCATATACCAAATTTTCCAGCCATTTTGAAAAGCAATCTAAATCAGTACAGGGAAATATCTAATCTGTTTATCAGACTGTGATGGCAAAGTAGTTGGAGATTAGGGGAGGAAATATTAGTCTGATGTTAGACAGTATGTCTAGTGGGCTTAGCTTTATCATTTTATCAAGGTACCAAAATAACCTGCAGTTGTTTGCCCTGACAGGTTAATTATGAGGTACAGCACGTGTACAGCTAAATATAAGGTATTATTGTTATTCATTCCAAGAACAAGGTAGGGAAAGGGGTAATGTTAAAAATATACAAGCTAGTCAAAATATTTTGCATATCTTTATATGATAAAAGGCAGTGTGGATTTGCATAATAGTCATCAAATTAAACTATATTTAGAAGTACATGGCATGTGTAGCAACATCTATCTAAACCACCTTCTAGATACTAAAGAACAGCTTTTCTTCTCTCTCTGTAGAAAACTCAGTCTGGGATTCCACCCAGTAAGGAAGGAGGGACTAAACACAAAAAGTCAGAAACTTTCCAAAGCCCTGAAAAGAATAAGTACCCAAATAAGTATCTGTCTCGAACATTCCATTTTTATAAAAGTTAATTCTCAACCTAAATAATGGATATATTTACCAAGGGGATCTAAGACTACAGTGTGGGTGGGATTCCAGTACTGCAAATATAAAACTCTGCTGGGGTGCCAAAACTTAAGCCGTAAAGTTTTCCTTATGAACACAATTATATTCTGCAGTTAACCAGAGAAAGTAGGATTAGAAGGGATCTGAAGAGGTCGTTCATGGCATCCTCAAAATCAAAGGCTGGATTAGCTATACATAAATCAGTAGATGTGTCTATTATTTTTAAGAGTCTCCAGGGTTGGACTTGTTACACTGTTCTTAAGCAGTATGTTCCAGAATTTTCCTATCTTGGAAGTCAGAAAGTGTTTCCTATTCCATAATCTCTGTTTGTCTTGCTGCAATTCAAATCACTGTGCTTCATATATTTACCATTGTGGACATGGATAACAATTCCTTCTCCTGTCTCTTCTCAGTCCTATTTCCTTCACCATGATGAAAGTTGTATTACAAAACTATTACGTTTCAGAGCATCTGTAGCTGTTGGTGGCGGAGAATCCTTTCATTAGCAATGGATCTCTTCATAGGTAGAGTTTTGCTACAATCATGTTGTCAGCATATATAGCCTCTGAAGGACCAGCAATGCATCTGGTCAAATGCATCAACCAGTTTTTGTTAATCTCAGGAAATATTCTTGAATCTTGATTTTTCTTGGGCGGTGGCAAAGGTAGCAGGATCCACCAAACACACCACTTGAATGTGCTGTACTACCCACTGTGAGTTCTAGTGGTTAAGAGAGTCATGCCAGGTCTGATGCTTCTCTTTATGGTAAAACAGAAACTTACTGGTGAAAATAGTTTAGCATAAGACCTTCAGCTGGTTGTTTTTACCTCCCCCAGCTCACATTGCCCCCTGGTAAAATGAGGAGGATGGCACAAAGTCAGGATGACTGACAGAGGAAAAGTGCTATCTGAGAGCAAATGAGTCATGCTCCTGTGTATGAAATTATTCTCACTGGGACTGCAGTGACCTCTTTTAATGCTAAGGCCTTCCTGGAGTATCATCTACCACTTGCTTTTTGAAAAAAACTAGCAAGTAATGGTGATACAATTCACTGTTTTCTCTCTATATAGACAGAAATTAATTGATGAAGTCCATCTCCCTTCAGAGCAGTTGCACATATATATTAGGAAGGGTAGAGGAGTTCAAAAGAATTCTATCCAGTTTTAATACATCTGAAATAAGAGCAATTAACATCCTAGTCTATAAATCTATGGCTATTTATCAAATTAATATTCCTTATTCAGAAAAGTATACTTTGTTGCCTTATTGTGAAAACTTAATTCTACTAGTTTGTGTATAATCTGAGAGTCAAGCAACACTTGCATTGTGCTGTTTGGAGAACCAGGAAAAAATGGAGAATGAAGTAGTATTTAATGATCAGTGTTTTCATTATCTCTTTGACAGTTATTCCCAAATTTCTTAGTTTTAATTTCTTTATTTTTAAATCACACCACCACATAGATTTCCAAACTGATTTATTTACAGATTTTCTCTTAATGACTCAGCTAGGGTCACGATAGCTTTTAAGTGATTAATTGGGACTTAGTGAGTTTTCTAGAATCAGGCCTGAACACAAGGTGCCTCCATCAATCAGGGTTGCAGTGAGGAAATTCTCTGCTCTTTTGTGTTACTGCCCTTTAATATAAAAGAGCTTTGAAAATGTTTGCTGCAGCTGCTAAAAATGGCCTGCTATCATTTTTTTCAAATGGCCTTTGAAAAATAGATTATCATGAAAGATAAGCATAAGCTCCTTACCTTTTTTAAGGAACACATACTTCTTGGAGCAGTTTGCAAAGATTAGCCACTTTTCAGCACTCAGGTATTCACATTTTTCCCTGCTTTGTCTCTTAGTCTACGCTGTATGTAGTTATAGTCAGTTAGTGTGCAATATAGATTATACAAGTACAACTAGTTTATCTGCATTAGTTTCTAGTTTTCTTCTCTATGGCTTAGTTCCTTTTATTTGTCCTTAGAGGATTTAACAAAATTTGTCAGTAAGCTTCCTTATTTTTTTTTTATTTTATTGAAAACTACACCATAGAGTTTCTCTGTCCATATTGAACCTGCCTACAAATATTTAAATTTGATAGAGGAATGCACAGATTTGATCAGATGCACAGAAGAGGCATTGGTCAAACTGCAAAACATTAACAGCAACAAAGCAGTAAAGGACATGAGTTCAACTTCCAGGAATCTTGCACATGAAGTAAAAGTCAGTGAAATGCAGGAGTCGTGAAAGAAATACAAAGAACCTTGTATTTTAAAACCTCCATTTTCACCATAAGGGCTAGCATGTTATTTAGCTCCAAAGCACTAGGTAGAGCTAGTGCTACCTGGCACCATCCCAAAATACTGCCAAGGGAGTATTATTCTGGATTCACAAGATCTTTCCTGACTCCTATTGCCCAAATGAGGAGGGGGAAGAGTCTCTTCGGATAGCTGATGCCATCTCAGCATCTTATTTTCTCTTCTGAGCCACTTCGGGGACTAATTGACACACTCAGGAGGGCAGCTGATGTGTAAGGAATGACACATTTTTACCTCTCTTTAGCTTTCTTGTGAGCTAAGGAGACTCAGACTCCTATACTCAGCACCAGGCCAGCACTGTCATCTAGATAAACAGTGGTATCTGCTGTGGCATGTAAGAGCTATTTACCCAAGAAGCTAGGAAGTGCTTTTGCATAGTTTCGAGGCCCAAGCCATGGCCTTTACATTGCTATGGGATGGGAAATATGCCTAGAATCATATCCCTCCCCACTAAGGCATCCTGATAGTCACAACTGACTCAGCTGCTTTCACAGCCCAGGGAATCTGAAACCAATCCAATGTAAAAGGTCACTCTTCTCAGAGATCTGACATTCAGACTTGAGTGTCATCTTCCATTTGTAAACCTCTTCAAATCTAACTCCAGTTCTTGACATAAGAATTATCTTCTGAATCCCTGCTCTTTGATTACTTGAGCCAGACACAAGGTGTTTTCCCAGCTGGTTAATTGTTGAATGCCTGCTTTGCTTTAAAAATGTCAAACATTCTTTTATAAAGCCCCATTTGCTAAATTTAGCTGATCAATTGCATGTTTTTAATACTAAAAGTACATTAAATGGATTTCCCAGTAGGAGTTTTTCATGTGGGCAGCCTCTTTAGGGAAATTATTTGGTTGTGAACAGGAGAGAAAGTATTCATAAAATAACCTCTTTGTTTGGGTCACACCATTTTTATGAATGCCTGAGATATGGGAAGTAACACAATTAACTTCAGGTTTCGAGAGGTTTGTACTATCATAATAACCTAAATAAATGGGGTGATGTTCAGCTGCCAGAGAATGTGTTAGAAGTTACAAGGTTTGTCCGGGCACAGTCCTTCCGAAAAGCCTGGGAACAGTTAGATCTTTTTCTACAAAAATGACATTCAAAAGCTCTTTGAAGAAGGCACAGCTTTATTCCCTGTGTGCGTTATGCAGCAGCTTGGACAATGGAGGTTTGGTCTTTCATTGGAATCAATAGATGTTAATGCAACAGATGGGTACATATAAACAAAAAGATTTAGGTTTAGTTTTTAAAATCTTCATTAATTATGTGATCCTTTAGCTTTCAAATGGTGGAAAGCATTTCCTTATGAGCTTTAAAAATAACAAATTTTATTACTAAGAGACCAAAAATGAAAGCAATATGCATTTAAGGTTTTTAGTAAATTAGTGATCTGATAGGACATTTATGCCTCCTAACAGCAGGCCAACCAATTATCTCAGATATTGTCTCTGTTTCATTTGGACAGGATCTCTGTTTTCAGCCCTGAAGCCCCCTGAAACGATCTTCAAGGTGATTTTTTGGCTTGGCTACTTTAACAGCTGCTTGAATCCAATCATCTACCCATGCTCAAGCAAGGAGTTCAAGAGGGCTTTTATACAGATCCTAAAATGTCAGTGCCACCGTCGAAAGCAGTTGGGCTGGTGGGCCTACAGCTACAGAAACTGGAATCGGTGCTCCTTTGAACACCCTAGGAAGGACTCTTTGGAAGACAGTGGGAGTTTCCTAAGTGGCAGTCAGAGGACATTATCTTCAGCATCTCCCAGCCCTGGCTACCTGAGCAAAATCAGTCACCCACATATGGAGATGTGCACATTCCAAGAATGGAAAAACTCCAGCTCTCTCCTGAGCCCCTTACAGGAAGGCAGAAGACAAAAGGACCCATGCCAGTTCTTTACCTTCAATCTCTTAACAGAGCGCAATGGACACGTTCCTGCTGGCAGCCAAGCTTCCAGCAATGAGGACCATGAAACCATCTGTGACACACTGAATGGCAAAGCCGACTGTAGAGCAAACATGATGCTGGAATGAACAGATTCTGAATGGTCTGCTCTTTTTGTACACTAACCCGTTTGACGTGTAGCCCAGGTGAAGAAATGGACCTTTGCACAGTTTCTCAGTACAGCACTGTCAGGAAGCCAGTAAGAAACAGGCAGATTTATATCACAAGAGCAGCAAAGTGTAGGGGCTAACTATAGTCCCCATCAAGTGCCAGAGAGGCTACTGAAGTAAGACCTGAATGCAGGGAAGGAACCGCATAAACCCAGGGAAGTGCACATCTAATTATTTAGCTGTTGTGGAAGTGCTGTGGAACAGCCAAACACATATGTATATAGAAAGAATGTATAAATATGGGGGTGGGCAGGGGAAATGTGTATGAATGTGTGTGTGTACCTGTGTGCTAGCTGCATGTAGGGATGCCTGGGAGCGGAGGTGAGCAGTGCAGTGTTATTTGTACCTCTCCAGGGTACTACTTGCCACTGATTTTGCCTGTAAATTCTTACTGTCATTGTACTTCACTGTACATTAGCACTTTAGAAATGGAAAACAATGTCAAAAATTAAAGTAATTTCACAACAATTTAGATACTTGTACCTATTATTATAGGACTGGAATTCAGCCATGTGCCCTCATCACAATTTTCACTTCAAAATAAAACTCATAGCAGTTAAGTTTGCCACTGTAACTCCTAGGATGCTCTTGAATCTCTCCACAGCTGCTTCCCTTCCATGATTCCCTTACCACCAACATATGTAACTCCTCTATCCTTCACCATGCTCTCCTTTGAAAGTTTGAAAATACCAGCAATGATGAGAGCTCACCATCTACATTTCAGCACATTAGTAAGTATCCTGTAAAAATACAGGCTACCAGAGGATCTGTTTTCTAAAAGCAACACTCATAAATCACTCCAAATACCTCATAAACAGTGTCGTGGACACAGCACAAAAGAGCACTGACCGCTGGAAGCCCAAAACCCAGCTTTAGGACAAATACACTGAGCCCCTGGTTCCTTCAGCACCCTTTGAAAATAATATTGCATATTTAAAGGCTTTTACTTTGCTGCTCAGATAAGAAGTGAGAGTCAAAACAGTGGAGTAGTGTAAATTTCACTGTCATTAATACTTTTCAGCTCAATAATAGAGTACTGTAACAGAAGTCCTGTGTATATCTTCTAGGACATTTTAGGTCATGTTTGGAAGTTATTTTCATCTCTTGCAATTAAGTGTGAATCATGAAACTAATGACAGATATTTTTACATGAAGTGAAAAATTGGTATTTACTCCTTCTTCCAACAGAGACTTTTCTTATTTAAAACTTGAAACACAGAATGAACCTTAAACAGATGTACTAAAAACACTCAGGGACAACTTAACAATGCTGGATCCCAAGGGAGAGCCATTTCCTTTTGTTTCCTTAAATGTGTATTCTCTCATTAAGTTGACAGGGATGGATGTGGTTTGTGGTATTAGATGAAATATTTCCCAGCTCAGTGACCAACTTAGGAAAGTCATGTTCCAAGGTCTTCCCATGGTCATATATTACAGTAAGAACCATATAAATATATTATAGGTCTTACCCGGATTTAAGTTATGGCCAATCTCCTATTTTAATAATTCCATTTAGACTGTGGAGAAGGCTGTAATTTCCTCTAAAAGGACGATGCTTATAAAATTTAAAAGTATCATAAAACAGATAAACAAACTCTTTTTGCTCATATACTGAGATTGCCATAAAGAATATTCTATCTAGCTGTGACATGCTAGTATGAAGCAATCTTCTGTGGGCCTCTAAATGGCAGAGAACTCTAGCTCTAACCACTTTATTCATTTTTGGAGGGAACCTACAGTAGTCGGTCAAACACTTTTTGGTTTTGAAAAGTTTCTTCAAAATTACTGCTAATGGGAAATAAATTTGTTTATCTAACCACCTGACAGCACACTTCAGCTATATTTTGTATCACGCATGACTTGTAAAGTAAATCTAAATAATGTTATTCATATTTGAGAATTTCTAAGTGATACTGCAAAATTTCAGAATAGCATTCCATTACCCTAAAGCCTTTAACTATGTGGCTCTCAGAGACTGATCATTCCTTTAATTAGTTCCTAGTCCTAACAAAGGGTATGTGGTCTTTGATTATCATTTAAGCTCCTTAAACACCAACATAATTTGCTAATTACCTATGAAATCAGTTTATCTCATGCTGAAGTGACTTATGAGCACTTACCATCTTTCTACGTTTTTACATGTAATGTCACGAAAACTGCAAGGAAAGTTCCCTGAGTGCTTTTTTGAAACCTTTAAAGAGATAATTTCAGCCACATTAGTACCGAAAAATATAGCTTTCTCTAAACACTGTAATTGAACAGGAGGAGAAGGTATGTGTTAACATCATGCTAGTCCATGCCATTTAGAATAGTTGGTGCCTCTATCTGTGCCTCTATCTTAGAAATCATATACCAAAATCCTCAAAGAGCCAAAAATCCCAAGACACGTGTCCCACAAGCTTTAAAGAGTGGGGAAGCCATTCCACAGGCACACAGTATTATCTTTTCCCCAAGAGTGGCATCACTGTTCTGTAAGCTTTAACTGGGAAGGCTGCTACACTCTGCAGGGACAACACAGACTCATCCATCCCTCCCTGCTAGCTTGCTTTCTCTCACAGCCAGCCACAGCACGGCTGCTCCTCCCATGTCCTGTCTAGCGTGGCAGGCATATTTGAACCACATGCAAAGCATATGTGGCTCAAGAGACACAGGATCTCTACCCTGGAGTGCTTCCCTTCCTCAAGCCCATCAAGTCCTGAAACATGTTAAGAGCAACCTCCCTGGGACTAGGTTATGCTGCCTTGCCAAGAAAACAGGAAACTAAGAGAAGCTCTGCTTCAGAATTTCTGATACGATGGAAAACGAGAATGGGAAAAAAGTTTATTCACCGTGTTGAAGGTGAAAAACAAGAAGTTGGAAATAATTACAGGCAATCAAAACAAATATACTTTGCCATTTCTAAGACAGATATTTACATCAGGGTCATTTTTCTTAGCATATCAATTAGGCCACATCCTAAGAGGTGATTTCATACAATCCCTAGCATCAGACAGATGAAGGAATAACAAACTGTAGGCTCCAGCACAGCAACCAGGGATAACAGAAAAAAAGCGAGAACAAGTTCAGGCAATACCTGATGTATACGTCAGGTATCATTTTAACAAACTGTGTCTCATTCTTAATGAATTAAATTTTAAGACTGGAGAGCCCACAACTTGTAACTGTAACAAATATAAGAAGGAAGGATTCCTAATATTTCTCCAAGTTTTTTCCCAGGTCACGTATATACCTTGCCATGCCATATCTGGCTCTCCATAGCTATTCATGCTGTTACATGACTTCCCAAAAAACAAATAGATGACTGCTTTCTGCTTTTCTTCTAAGCTTTTTACTTTTTGTCTCATGAATTCCCATTTTGTAGGGCCCTATACAGGCTGCTCTTATACTAAGCCACATTGGGGATCCATCCATGCAAATATGGTAAACTGTGTAAGACTTCAGAAGAGTCATGTTACATCTGCTCATAAGCTGCCAACAACATCTACTTCATCTCCAGCCACAGTTCAATGAAGGTACAGGCAATAGAACAGAGAATAAAAACACACAAGAAAACCCCCCATAGATCTGAAAGAGGGACCACAAAGTTTACAGAGAAGAAATTCTGATATGCCCCATTAAAATACAAAACCCTTGCAAGGCCACCAGACTTCTTGAGAACAAATCTATTCTAAATGTATTTATTTTTACCATTGGAATCTTCTACGACCTCCACCAGGCAAAGCCTGCCCAAATGAGGCCATACAAATCACCCTCTTCCCTTTGTTAGTCCTTCGTTTGTTGCAACGTTTTCCTTTAAAGGAAAAACTATTTGGGTCAGAGCATCATCATCAAACCTTGTGGGACAAGCCCATATTAGCCCATTTTTTTAGTGCAGCCAAAATTAATTTGACAAGCAGAACATCCACAACCTAGTGAAATGGCAATTGGCATACGATGGTGGTCTATCAGATGCAACTATACTCCATCGTGGATATTTTTCTGCATATTAACAGACCTTCTGATGAATGCATTTTGTGGGCAAATGAATTTGCCTCCAAAGAGGAGCTGCTGCCATTTAGCACAAAAGGTATTCATAAAGCACCGTGAATTTCTCCAGGTTAAGCTACTGTGTGGAGCTTAATCACTAACTAGGGGCTTGTACAAAGCCATTCAGTTGAGAGGCACAGCTGTAATGGTTCACAGAGCATTGTTACAGCCCAGCTGCACGTAAATTAAAGCCATTAGGCTCCAATGCACTCAGCTATCACAAGTGCTTCTTATTTTTGAAGAGAGTTATGGTAAAATCAATCCAACTGAATGAGATTGAAACTCTAGAGCATTCTACATTCTTTACTCTTTGGAAGTGCAGTTTTCTCTTATCTTTCCAAATGTGATGGGGAGGGAAGAGAGGACATTAATATTATAAAGCACAGGTCTAATTTGGAAAATGTAAAAATAGCAACTTTCTATTCAACAGATGTGCTCTCTGCTCTCAGTTTCTGTGCTTGACTTTCACCTGATACAAACAAGCATAAAATTGCACAACAGAGGAGATGATAATCCACAGCAGCTATGGTATGAAAATATTGGTATACTAACAACTGCCTATTCCTGTTAGTGGCCACAAATTAACCAGCACATTCCCACAAGAATAAACTGGATTCTGTTTAGATACACTCAACAACACATATGCTTACCATTTTTCCAAACTGCGCTGGCAATGGTATAGCTCACACACTTCATAGGCCAGAACATGGTATTGTAGGGATGGTGCATCAGACAAGAAACACCACTTTCATCCTGAAATGGTCAGAAGAAAAAAATTCAGAATATGAAGCCATGTCATGTTAAAGTTAAGTTACTGTCGTGTTAAGTTTAAGTTACTTTAATGGAACCAAAAAATGTTTCCACCCACTATGACTTTTTTGGGTCTGGAAGAGGGACTAGTTACCTTCCCCATAAAGCACACTATTTACACAAAAGGTAACATAATTCCCAAGATCAGTAAAACTACCTAAAGCAGTAACATAGCGGTTGGGGCACTAACCTAGGAAAATTCCAGACTCTGCTTTAACGACTGTTTTTATGTTTAACCACCAGGCTGTATAATAATGTGCACAGACAGTGCAGGGAGCAAAGAACAGTTCTCCTCCCTTTCAGATGGCTGTGCAAAGCCCCGTGGCATGACATTCCTTCCCCTTTTGCACAATGCATCTTGAGGTCCCAGCTATACACTGACATGACTTCTACAGGAAACACCTACCAAAACATTTTCTCTAGCATTTAAGGCAGTCACTAGAGCAAAAAGAAAACTGAACCATGAGTCCCTCCTACGGAATGACTGTTATGCCAATTGCCATCCTGTAACTGTTGGGCATCCTCTAACTGTTTGGTTTTTTCTCCAAAGTGTGTGCTTTACTCTTCCCTTCAAAGAACCATTGAAAGTGCCTGATCTCAGCAGATATATCTAGGCTGTGGATCCCCAGTGTTTGGAGATACCTGCCTGCAGCATACAGCAATGTCCTTGGGCAAGGAAGGTTTTCAGGATGCCTTCTGTCCTCCCAGCAATGCCCTAATACAGGCCAGCAGGCAGCTTTCAGCTTAGCTTCTCCCAGGTGGTCTGTATTAGATCCCATTGTCTTCTCCCAGGTGGTCTGTATTAGATCCCATTGTCAAACACACACCCAGCTCTCTCCATGCATTGCATGCAATCCATACACAACAGTATTCTGTTGTCTATTGCTATCATCCTAGAGAACCCTTATTTATGCAGGCAATGTTTTTCCTTTATCAGATATTATCCCATGCACTTGTTAAGTTTAATACTTTCTAGCAGACTTATGTATAGCATTCATCAAATATGTTAAGTATGAAGGAAAACCTCCGAAGGCTCACAGAAGAAAGGGAAACTGCTATTTTACATAGAAGTGTCTCACTGGAGCTCAGCTGACATTACAAGCAGGCAGAAATGATAGATCTTCTTAAGCTTTTCTATCCATTACTTACTATTTCAGATTTGTACGCTTACAAATGCAAAAAGCTCTAAACTCCCTCATTGTTCTCTTGGGATGTGTAATTACTGGTTTGCCTATGAAATGGAAGAGAAATTTATCTCTGCACATATACTAATCAAAGAATCATTAACCATGCTTTCTGTGGTAAAGAGTACATTTTTTACTCCATTCTCCTGCCTGTGTGGAGCTGTTTGTGCCAGCCAACTGAGAACAAGCATGATGTTTGAAAGGCATCGACAAAGTTCGTATATATTGGACAGCATGTAATATTTTCTGGGAAACAGAATGAAATCTAGATATAAAAATAGATGTAGTTTAGACTATTCATAGAAAATTCTGCATTCAGGAATGGAGACCTTACTCCAATATATTATGCAAAGCTGCTTTCAACTTTTATTGTAGATGAATAGATGAATATATATAAAAGTTTGCAAATAACATTTTGTTCATTAACTTGCATGAATCTTCACCCTGATATTTTAAAGAAATTAGGCTTACACAATCGTTCTGCCTGTCCATACACGTTAGCTTCCTTTCCCGTCCTCTTCTTACAACCCTTTGATATCTTCGCTGATTTCTACCAAACTGAACAAGAAGTTAAATTAAGAAAGGTAATCAACTCCATATTATAAAAGTTTGTGGTTGAATAGAGGAAAGGGACCCAGATTAGTGCCTCTTCTCAGGAAAAGACCTTTATAAGTCTGTCCCTTGACCAATTTCAAAGCCTGCTGGCTACTAAGTTTGTACATGCTTACTAGCTAGTCAGCACACACAGAGCCCAGAGGCAGGTAAGCCACATGTTCCCATTTGCCCAATGAGACAGGCCAATAAGACTAGAACAAGGCATGTGGGAGCACAACATGAAAGACAAATGAGGGCACTGAAAATACCAAGTAAAAGGGAGGAGTGTTAAAAGATAAAGGTTGTAAATGCATAAATCAGCCTTTATTCATCCTAATAGTCAGAGGACAGCTTGTTATACTATGTTTATCTGATTGGTTTATAACTAAAATAAAATAAGCAAAGCCTCCCTTTAGAGAAAAGCAAGGCTATTATGCCAATTTATGTCTCTACAACATGGAGAGATGCATCTTTACGAGGAAGTGCAGTGACAGGACAAGGGGCAACAGTTTTAAATTGGAAGAGGGGAGATTTAGATTAGACACCAGAAAGAAATTCTTTACAGTGAGGGTGGTGAGGCACTGGGACAGATTTCCCAGGGAAGTCGTGGCTGCTCCATCCCTGGAGGTGTTCAAGGCCAGGCTGGATGGGGCTTTGAGCAACCTGCTCTAATGAGAGGTGTCCCTGCCAGGGCAGGGGGGTTGGAACTTGGTGATCTTTAAAGTCCCTTCCAACTCAAACGATTCTATGATTCTGTCTAAATTCCTCTGTTCTCTTGGTTATAAAAGCAGAAAGTTAGGTTCAATTTATATTCAGTTGTAATCTATGGGTTTTGGCTTTTTCCTGGAACATCCATAAGTTTTGGAATGTCACATTCAAATTTGAGTGTACAGTTCTAGTAAGACTGATCTGAAACATTTTTTTCTGCTTTTTAGTCATTCATGATGATTGCTGATTTTAATCAAGCACTGGCTTAATGTTATAATCACGTTTTTATTATTGCTGTAACCAGTCAGCTCCGCAGAGATTACAAACATGTCTCATTCACTTCACTTTTCAATTAGCATCGTGTGTGTAAATCCAAAACCAGTATAAGGAGCAGTATGTCCCAGATGAAAGTCACAGGTACGGTACATAATCGCACCAGATGGATCAGTGACTTCACTATGACGAATCCTGCTTTAGATACACTAATGACGTGAATTGGCACAGCTTTGAGCTCAGATGAGAATAATTCATTTACACTGGTTGAACAATGAGCATCCTGACTCTAGAAAACATGTAAACAGTGATAAAGGCAAAGCATTGTCTTAATTAACAGGTTGGATCTTTATTTTATACCCTGGGAACTTGAGCCAAACTGATGAAAATGATGGAAGTCTTGAAAAAACACTGGGATAAGGGTCGTTCAGATAAGTAGAAGGTGACAGAAAAAGGAAATCTGGTCTTGCTACTTGAAATTTCTTATGTGAAAAATATATCAGCTTGACCAATGAAGAACGTGCTCCCTTTCTAGAAATTCCCATCATCTTTATAGACTCCAGCCAAGACAGAGAAAAAAAGAGAACTGATGTTCAAAATTAATAATAATCCTTCACAGTTTCTTTAATAAGTCAACCTAAAAAGAAAAACATTCATTTAAAGCTGTGATTAAAAAACCTTTAATTGCCTATTCCACAATTTCCGTTAAAATGCTTTTTGGGAAGCACAATAATTTGATTCCACTAAGACTTGCATGCAAATGTTTAATTCTAACAAAGAACCTGAACTTTATATGACCTCTGGAAAACGGTAATTATTTTTTCTTTGCTTGATTTGTTGAGTTCTCGTTTCTTCAGTGTGAGGATCAAAAAAGCTGTCCTAAAACGTAAACTTAACATATGCTCTGGAACCTGAGGTAATTATGGAACAGTTCATCCCTCTTCTATTTAGCTTAAAGTCTAGTCCTGGACTATTGTAAATCGGGGGAGCCTGAGCCCTGATTCCCATAACAACTGGATCGGTTTTGCAAGGAAAGGAATGTAGACCTGGTTTAGAAATCCAACATCGCCATCTATTGGATTTCTGAGTCGGGTGGGATTCACAAATTCAGATAAGAATTCTCTGGATTTTTCACACTACAAATTCAGCTTCTTTAACAGTAAATCAGGAAGACTTTTTCTTAAGGCAGCAGGAGAACTTAGACATCCTGTCTTCGATTTCAGTTAAGTCTCTTCCAGAAGCGATGATTTTCCAAAGCTCAATTTGTTTTTTTCAAAGCATTTCTTTTTCACAGTGAAATCCATGAAGTAAAGCTGATCAGCAAGCTTACAGAAAAAAAGTCAACTAACTAAATTCTGCAGATGCCTTTAAAAATTCCTTCCTTAAACTTTAAATACATAGTGGCAATTTGATGTCCATAGAAATTCATATGGCTTGAAGTTTTATTCAGTTTTATTTTTAAAAAGAAAGAACACTGTTCAGGCAACTCAGGACGAGAACCTATGAAAAAAAGGAAGCTGTGAAAAGCACCACTTCCTTTGACTAAAAATTTCATAGAACATGCATTCTTTTAGTAGAAACTCATTTAATCAGTCTTCCTTTCTAAAATAATTCACTTCTTGTGCAAAACATGAGTTTACTATAACAATAATAATAAAAAAAAGAAGCTATTTTCCAGAATGCTGTGTTTTAGCAGCAGAAATTGTACTCGGATGCAGTACCCACCAGTCAGCCTAGTTGCCTTCTTGTCTTCTATAATAGTATTAATAGTTACAAAAGGTAGGCAAAATCTAAGTTTATCTTGAAAGCAGTAAGAAAAAAAGTATTTGTATATAATCCAGTAGAAAACTTTCATGTCAGAAATAAAATAATATCTATCTTCCTTCACATTGGTTCTTTCTCTCTTCCAGCAGCACTGAGAAAGCCAGTCAATGCTTTCACTTGTGAAACATTGTTCACTTCCTGCAGCTTTTCTTTTGGCACACTACATTGTCCTTGTGTCTGTTCATCACGCTAGATAATGTCACCATCACCACGCTGTGGGTTTGAGAAGAAACAGAAAAAAAACTGGAAGCGTAAAAAAGTTCTTGCTGGAGGAAAGTATTAAGAAATACACACTTTCTCTGACTTTACCTTTTTAACTGATGCCTGCTCAGTAAGTGTTGAAAAGTGTTCCACTTGAGGTACTCAGTGGCTCTGGACTCTACTGCACGCTTATGCAGAGAGGTAAACCTCAACAATACAAGCTAAAGCTTCCATCACTGAACTCTTATCCAAACATGTCTATTTATTCAGCATTATATGCTCTTGCTTTTTTTCAACAGATGCTCACGTAAACAAACATCAATGTTCTGAAAAAACCCCTAGCACCAAGAAGATTAAACAAATGATAACAGGTTTTCATTTTTTGTATATATACATAATCTTTAGCTATTCATACACTTTCACAGCAATGAATTAGAGGTTCTAAAAACTCATTAAAGTAGTAACATGTTCTATGTTTGAACAAGTAAGATTTAGTCATAATAAATAGCAATTGCCCTACAGCCTCCAAGATGTTTCTTAGTAAAATGTATGTTTGAAATTACTGTAAGACAACTTGTTCATGTATTTTCCAAACATGAAGTAACCTGTGAACACAACACTCCTGTAAGGAAAGTTAGTGTAAAGAAAAGAAAGTGAAACATACAGACAGCAAGTCAGCACTTGGAAGACAGAAGTTGTTATACACATTAACTACATTGATACCTAATGAGGGGTTAGAAATTCATTCCTTCGCTCACTGGAGGATTTGTTCCCTCATGGTTGGCAGAGAGTCTCCAGTTCTCATGATGGGTGTCTCTTCCCTGAATACCAGTGAAGCCTTTGGATTTTCCTTCATAGTGGCACTGAGAAGCAGTTCCACAGGAGAGAGATTCAGAGACTTTCGCTGAGCTGCAGCTTGCTCAAGGCTTCCTCAGGGGAAACCAGCACTCCTAAAAGGCAGCCGTAAGGCTCAAAGGTCACTCTGCTAGAAAGGCCTGCTGGGACATCCCCATCTTTAATTAAGTAGGACCATGGGAAAAGCTTTCCCTTCTTGCTAGATTTAGGGTAAAGATTAACAAAGGAATAATCACTCCTAAATGAGAGCAGGAAACTGGGGTTCTGGGGAGTTGCATCTTTTCCCCTATGTTGTGTTGGGAGACACAAAATGCTGAATAGACTCCCAAGTTCAGGGAACCCTAAAGTGTCTCCAGATCAGAGGAGATGCAGGGAGAAAATTTATATGGAAAAATTTGCTAACTTTTCTCACACTTCCTCCTGTGGAGTCAGTAAGATATTGTTGAGGAACCCTACTTAAAAATGAGATCATAAGGAGATATTGTCATTTTGGAATAGTAACCCCACAGGATGGGAGCCAAAGGCAGCAGACAAATTTTGGATGGCACACAACAGGGCTGGCTGGGGACTGAAACTGGGAAGCACAGCATTCCTGAAAAGCAAACATTTCTAGTCCTGGCTCCTACTAAGTTTGGAGCTGTGTTGAAACTAGAAACCCCAGCCTCACATGGAGACAGGGTAGTATTTTGCCACTGATCAGCAGCAGCTCAAAACTTCTAAGCAGGTCCAACCCCTGTAGAGTTTTTGCTGGCAAACAAACTCTCTTTCGGAAAAGTTAAAATAAAAGGCTAACACACCACCCTGGGTAGGTTGCTGACCCCTGATATCCAGTATTATTCTTACCAGTTCAGTTCCTTCTGGGGATGAAACACAGTAACTTATTCAAACTCCTCTTTGCACAGCCAGAGGAGATTTAAACAGCATTTCAGAACTGTATGGATTGATTTTGTACCACAGCTGTAATTTCCTTCTCCCTTTCAAACAATATGATACTTAACAGGACAGTGTGAAGGTTCAGAAATATGATCTGTAAGCCAGAATAAATTACACAGTCCTAGCAGAAAGGCACATTTTTGTGGGCTAAATCATTGCAGCTGGGATGTTGCAGAATGCTGAATCTACTTTTTTATGCAGGGAGAAAAATAAGCCATAGAGCTCCTGTTTGCTTTCATTGCAACTAGCTATGCTCTTGCCAACTTACTGCTAAGTGTTCAAATCATTCATTAATACCCACATCCATCACTGAACCAAGAAACTCAGTCATCAGAAATATTAATTTAGAAGCAGTGATCAAACAAATCAAGACAAAAATTAATCTGGCATTGGAATCTTCAATTTCTACCCTAACTTTGAAATGCAAATTTTAAGGCGCTTCAGCCTTGAAACACAGCCTGGTGATGTCAGTTAGAAGTTCAGGAGTCAGGACTAAAAAACACACTTTCTCCCCAGGAGCTTCACATCAGATAGATAAAATTCAGTCCACTAATGGGAGTTCTGCCAGATTTAATACATTTTTTTGTATTTTAACAATGGTGGCTGGTAACGCCAAATGCATTGGTATGGCTTTAACAGTCAGCATATTTCCCCACATTATGAGGAAAAATAAGAAAGAGAATCATCCTCTTCATAAAAGATTGATTGCCTTCTCTTTTAAGAACCCATGTTCTCTGAGGATAATCCATGACCATGTCCCACTGATTAGAGCAGATTCTACCTAACCCAAACCTGGAACAGCTACATAGCGCAGGAGCTTTGTGATTGTTATCAGTGTTTCATATTGGAGTTTTTTTTCTTAAACTAGGGCATTTAAAAACTTATTTATAGGAACATTTTGAACTTTATCTTTCATCAGGACTTGCTTACTGAAAAGCTCTTTAGAGCAAGGAAAACCTCATAAGAATATGCCTAAACTGCCTCATGGCTTAGCATAGTGATTTTCAGTTAAAAAGAAAAGAAAACAAAACATTGCTTCACACACCTTTAGCTTCAAAATTTGTGGAAATTCAGTTTAGTTTCAAATTCATGGTGCCTTAGAAATGATACAACTGTAATTCCATGCATGCTTAATAGACACCCACTGTGAAATGTGAACCACCACCACCACTGACCTGCTGCTGTAGATATGACCCCTTTTTGTTCATCTATCACAACTTTATATTCCCACTTCATTTTTTTTTCCCCAGCTGATTGTGTTTTCACCCTGAAAGCCAGGTGCTGCTTGCTCAAGACCTCATCTCTCCCACCTTTCACCCTCATCATGCCTAGATGTGCCCTGTATGTCATTTACCACACACACCTGATCCTCTAACAGCTTCTTGGTGAGCCTGAGCCCTTACTACAGATGGGCAGGGCTCACCCACCACATCATCATGAATTGGAGCAGGCGTTTCCCATAGTTTTGACTGTTTGTGATCCCCCAAGGAGCTTCTGGGGTGGCAGCCCCCAGCCTCCCTTTGTCCTCAGAGCTGCACCCAGCCTAACAGGTGCAGTTTCAAGGTGTAACATCTGACCTTGAGCGAGCTCAAACAAGAGACCTCTTTCAAGATGTGCAAAATGCCTGTGCAAGCAGCCCGTGTTAAAAAAATACCAAAAACCAAAAAAAGCCTTAACCTCAACACCTCACGCACACAGGAGGTGGGGGGGGATTAAGAGGCCAAGGGTAAGGCAGGGCACCGCGTACAGCACCGCTCCTCCGCCTGAGGAGAGCCCGCGCGCCGCCGGCACGGGACACCCCGACTCCCCTGCTCGCACCGCTCTCCCTCGCAAAACTGCAAGTGCCAGCAGCCTGCGCGCGGCCTCCTCCTATTGGCCGGCGCCGGCAGGAAGCGCGCGGCGGGGCGAAGGGCGAGGGGCGGGGCACGCGCACCGGCCGGAAGGGAAGGCGCAGGTCTGTGTCCAGGGACGGGGCGGGCGGCCTGGGGTGGTCCCGGCCCGGAGGGAGGCGGCGGTGTCATGGAGGGGCGCGGGTCGAAGCCTGACCCCTTATCTCCGGGAGCGGGGTAGGGCTGAGGTGACAGAGTCGGGAATGGCTGCCTGGCGCTTAGCTCCGGGGCGCCGTGACGGGGTTGAAGGGGAGCGCAGGGCCTGGGGAGGCGGCGGGGCGCCCGCACGGGGCCGGAGCGGGCGAGGGGGTGCTGAGGCCTGTGGGTGACTGCTGTTCTGCTGCAAAGAAAAAGCCGCAGTGTAGTGCTGCGTTGTGCCCGGCCGGTCCTGGGAATCTGAGCCTGTGAATTAACTTACTTATGGGAACAGTGTGCTGGGTCCGCATCGCTGTATAGTGCGTAGAAGAAGCGTGTATAAGTTGCTCCCTCCCTTGAGGGATAATAGTTTCCCTTGGGTGACGTCAGGAATACTTTTAAGAACTTTCGAGATTTGCTTGCTGACAGGGCATTTATATTATGCTTGTTGAGGGTTATTTCTTTCTCATTTCTAAAAATCTAACCCCTCCAAGGAGTCCAACATGGAAGAATTTAAAGATGCAAGTTCACCTGAAGAATTACTTGATCACTTAAAGCTTTCTGATCAGAAGCCTTCAGAGACTTGCCTCAAAGATGCACAGGATTCCCAAAATACTGAAAGTGGATGTACACCATCTTCAGCCAAAGATCCCACAACAGCAGATGAGTGTTTCCATGACTGTCATGACTCCTTTGAGGCAAAAGAACCTCTGCTGGATGATGAAGGAAATTTACAGAATGATGAGAATAGCTCAAGGAAGCAGACAGAACTAGATGAAGAATACTTACTAGAACTAGAAAAAGATATGCCAGAGGAAGAAAAACAGGTAATCCAAAGTACTGATGTTGAATATGAAAAGATAATATTTTCAATGTCACGTTTCTGAATGGTTTGTGACCAGCATGAAAATGGACCTGTGAAATTCTTATGTGTCTATTTTTAATGTTAGTACTTTCTTCTTTTAGGTGACAAATAGTTCTATTAAATTTCCTTACTCTTCTTGATCATCCGAAGAGAAAGATTTGGGGGTCCTGGTAGACAGCAAAATGACAATGAGCAAGCAGTGTGCTCTTGTGGCCAGGAAGGCCAACGGAACTCTGGGCTGCATAGGGAAGAGCGTGGCCAGTAGGTCGAGGGAAGTCA
>BJBW01013234.1:0-19123 GCA_004320125.1 Scolopax mira | reverse complement strand
GAGCTGCCTGGCAGAAAAAGACCTGGGGGTTCTAATTGACAAGCGGCTGAATATGAGCCAGCAGTGTGCCCAGGTGGCCAAGAAAGCCAATGGCATCCTGGCTTGTATTAGAAATAGTGTGACCAGCAGAAGTAGGGAGGTGATTGTCCCCCTGTACTCAGCACAGGTGAGCACCTGGAGCATTGTGTCCAGTTCTGGGCACCTCAATCCAAGAGAGACATCGAGGTGCTGGAGCGGGTGCAGAGGAGGCAACGAATCTGGTGAAGGGCCTGGAGAACAAATGGTATGAAGAGTGGTTGAAGGAGCTGGGACTGTTTAGTTTGAGGAAGAGGAGACTGAGGGGAGACCTCATCACTCTCTACAACTACTTGAAAGGACATTGTAGAGAGGTTGGTGCTGGTCCCTTCTCATAGGTAATTAACAATAGAAAAGAGGGAATGGATTCAAGGTGCAACAGAATAGGTTTAGACTGGACATTAGGAAACAATTCTTCACGGACAGAATGGTCAGACACTGGAATAGGCTGCCCAATGAGGTGGTTGAGTCACCATCCCTGGACGTGCTTAAGAGTTGTTTAGATGTGGTGTTGGGGGATATGGTATAGAGGAGAACTTTGTAGAGTAGGATAGATGGTTGGACTCAATGATCCCAAGGGTCTTTTCCAACCGAAACGATTCTATGATTCTAGGTGCTGGTGTCATGCAGCAGCAGAGAGAAGGTGCCCCTTCTGCTGTGCCATCCAGCCATACAAAATGGTATTTTTATAAATGAAACCCCATGAGTTTGGATACTTCTACATCTTCCATAATTGTGGAAATGTTCAAGGAGGCTTATGTGCTTTGCTACAGGCGGTTAATGGTATTTAAGTATCCCTGGCCAGTGACTGGTGTGGGACATTGCATGATGTTGAGTCCCTTGCTGGTGGCACAAAAGCCATCTGCTGTCATAGAATGGTTTGGGTTGTAATGGACCTTTAAGATTGTCCAGCTCCAACCCCCCCTGGGCAGGGACACCTCCCACCAGATCAGGTTGCTCAAGCCCCATCCAGCCTGGCCTTGAACCCCTCCAGGGATGGGGCAGCCACAGCTTCTCTGGGCAGCCTGTGCCCGTGTCTCACCACCCTCAGTAAAACTAAATTGCCACATCTAATCTAAATCTCTCCTCTTTCAGTTTAAAACTGTTACCTCTCGTCCTTTTGCCCCGTAAAAAGTTCTACCCCATCTCTCTTGTAGCCCCTTTAGGTACTGGAAGGGGCTATAAGGTCTCCTTGGAGCCTTCCCCAGGCTGAAAAACCCCAACTCTCTCAGCCTGTCCTCACAGCAGTGGTGCTCCAGCATCTGATCATCTTCATGGCCCTCCTTTGGACTCGCTCCAACAGGTCCATGTCCTTCTTATGTTGGGGCCCCAGAGCTGTACACAGTATTTTGTGTGGGAATACCAGAGTGCTCACCAGAGCAGAGTAGAGGGGCCCTGACCACGTCTGCATGGCCACGGGTGTACAAACAGGTCAGTGCATGAGCACTGGGCCCCTCCTTTCACATACCCCTTAGATCTTCCTCTGCTTTTCCTACGTGCAGCTTTTCTCCCCGTGGCTGCTGTCACCCACAGGCTGCCACTGCAGGGAGGGAGCTGGGCGAGGGCACGAAGGAAACTTGTGCTGCTTTCCTGTAACGAGCTGAGTGGTAAGATTGGCTGGTGAAATCTTCATCATGCAGTGAAAAACAGGAAAAGGTGAGACTCGAAGTCTGCAATTAATTGCTAAAGATGATGCAGAGCTGACTGGGAAGAAATCACGTACTGAAGGTGATAAACACCCCGGGGATGGAAAGGTGCATCTGTGACCGGGCTGCTGGGAGAGGACTGAGTTTGGGTCTGGGCTCTGAGGCTGTGCCCTGTGCTCCATGGGCCGGCATCCAGCAGTGTCAGCTGTGTACTAATTTGTCATCGCGGTGTCGGAGTTGTGTCACTGTGAAACAGCAGATCCTGAATTAACAACTGCTCAACGAAGGCTGCTTAATACAAAAGTTCAAACATGCTCCCCTTTGAAATCTCAAGTGCCACTACATCACCATATTATGTATTTGCCTCAAATTAACAGAAGTACTTCATAAAACCTCTCTCATATAAAGAAGAGCAACCATCAATTTACAAATAAAAGAGCAAGGCACTGAAATCCTATGTGATTTGTTGAAGGTAACAAAGGGAGATAACTGCAGAACTGAAAACTGCAATTCTAATCTTTTATCTTCATTATATAAACATCTTTACTCCATACTGAGCTATATCAGCATAAAATGTAAAAGGAATGACTACCATCTGATATGTCCACTATCATATTTATTTTCATCATATTGATGATGATATGTCTACAAAGGTATTGTCAAGTTTCTTTTCTATAAATTGAATTTGTAGGAAATGACCACTGTAAATCCTAGTGCACTGAATGAATTATATTTGTGTTATCACAGGGACTGTGACCAATTTGGGCACAATGGTAGAAATAAGTATCTTTAGAAGTATTACTTCTTCACTTACTTACTCACGTGCATCTGTGAAACCTGGAAGAGTAACAGGCTTAGCACAAGCCTTGTTGATTGAGCACAATGAGACTTCCAGAACATTAACCTAAATTTGACTCCCTGAAACTACATTTTCTTTACTTAGAAAGTACTATTGCAGAGGAAATAAAGGAGATCACCTGAAACATATCAAAGATTTTCTGCAAGATTCCTTCTTCAGTTGCGTTCCCTTGAGCAAGGAGCAAGCCTTTAGTTTGGGTGTTTAAGTCTTAAGAGTAGTCTGAGCAGATACAATTTCCACTTTATGTTGAACAAATTACAGCCATGCTGTATAATGTCCAAATATTCCTTAAATATGCCTTTGGATTTAGTTCAAGTAACAACCAATTAGTTACTTGAGGAGTTACACAAAATAGAGTGTAACTCCTAATTTCTCTTCAAAAGCCCAGATATTCCTAACAGTTTCTGAGCCTTTATCTCCAGCCCCTCAAGCCAATTCACCCATGCTCCCCTTAGATCCCCTTAGATCCCAGAAGGAGCGAGTGAGATAGAAATGCCAGAATGACTCAGCAGCAATTGCACTGCGCTCCCATGCAGAGTCCAAGCAGTTTACATCAAGATGACTCATCAAAATACTTCACATATGAAGATGGTTCTTAAAATATGCAGCTCCACTACACCCACTTACCATATGGAAGGGAAATTTTGAGTTAGTTTAGATCTTACAGACCCAATCAGAGGCAAAAAGTGGAGCTTTGTTGCAATGGCTGGTATCGGCTAGTACACCGGTGAGATGAACTTAGACAGATGGGGTGGTTTTGATTCTATAATAAATAATGCTAAACTTTAAAATTACTAGTTGCTGGAAATCTTCCCAAATAGCTCTACAAAGAACAATGAATTAAAATTACAGTAACAGTTAAATGGAAAATAGGATGACATATCTCCATACTGTAAATAGTATATCCATATTGTATGGAAATAGGAAGTAATAATTAGAAGTGTCTGTCTGCTTTATAGCTTCAGTCAAATGTACTCAAAATATCATAACTAATGATAAATAAAAATGTATTAAACTTTCAGAAATGCATTCAGCCATCTGGGTTAGGCCAGATTTTCTTTTGTTTCCATCAGCTGATCAAGTAAAATCAATTAAAACTGATAGTCGAGCATCGGATAATTTCAGAATCACTAACAAAATTCACAGATTTTTATTGTGAGTAATTTTGATACTGGGCAAATAATGACCACAGAATTAAAATAGAATTCAGTCTCCAACAAGATGAAAAGAGTTCACATTTTTCCCTATAAAAACCTCACATGAATATTACGTACACTTGCATTAGCATCTATGCAACAATGACACCAGACTGCATAATGCCAGGCCACTTTTCAAACTAACCTTGTCCTGTGTCACAGAAAACTGTGATATTTCTGTAATGACTTCAGTAACCTATTAAAATGAGGTCTCTAGGTCGTAATTACCCTTGGTAAAATGACTAGTCCTTAGTTTGGCAAATGATCTTGCTGGACTTAGATTAATGTGTTTGTAATTTTCAAGGGTTTAATGTTTATTTTCCTTTAAGGTTACATAATTAACACTGAGAGATTTCAAATAGAATACCCTCTACTAAAAGAACCCAATGAACTACTATGCTTTTTAATGTATTGATTCAGAATGTATGTTACCATTACTGAAATCATAACGTGCTTTAACTCTCCAGGTTCAAAATCTCACTGCAATGTTGTACACAACACCACAGGGCAAGTCCAGGAGGCAGCAGAAGGCAAGGTCTTGCAAATTTCAGTAGCCACTCCACTGAATAGAAACCAAAGAAATGATTCCTTGCCTATGGATTTAATTAAAATTAAACTGGTAGGTTCACTCTCTTAGTATTAGGATTATCAGCCTTCAGTGATCACATGCTGCATACAGCATCCTTGTTAAGAATGTCCAATTAAGAGTTCAAAGATTTAGCAGGTATGGTGACGTTTAGCTGAATTCCCTCAAACTCAGTGATTCATACAACACTTCAGCTTTCAAGCTGGTGAAGCAGTAAAGGCTCTCATGCAGTCATATACCCTATTCTCTAACACCTTGAATCTTTTTGAATAGTGAATGGCTTTTGTGGAACAGAGCACTCTCAACTTTTGTTGAAGTTACCAAAACACGTAGTAACGTTACCCAGATGTTTTGAAGTTTAAGGAACTGACTCCTAAAACCAGGGAAGCAACTGACAGCAGGCAAATCCAGACCAGTTCTGATTAACACAATGCTTGTGAGGGTGGATCATGATGCAGTGTTTGAGTATTTTGCATGATCCAGGGCTGAATGAGAACTCCAAGACTCGATCCATTGATTTTAATGGGGACTGGGAGTAGGTCTCAGTTCACACTTAGACCTATATGCTATGTGTTGAACACAAAAATACTGCTAAAAGCTGGAGTTTGGATCTACTAAATGGCAGCAGATTTAGTAAGGTCCGGTTTGGCCAGTTCATTTTCAACATAAAAGGCATGTTAATCTGGATAGACCCAGATACAGAACATAGAACCTGTGTTTGTTGCAATCCTATGGGGACTCTGGACTATGCACCACTCCACCTTCAATTCCCGTCAGACCAGAACTGGAGGAATGTAATGACTCCTGTTCAGATAAATACCCCTCTTGTTTTTTCAAGAAAAACAAGGCTTGCTATATATTGATGTGATAACTGCTCCACCGACCCACCGGGATATGGTGAGATCAAGTACAAGTAGGTGTTCTATTTTAATCCATGTCAAAGCACTCCCAAGTGGGGATAAATTTTCAGAACGGGTCAGTTCAAAGTGTCACCACAGTTGCTAGTTAAAGAAACTTTAAAATTCCATTCATTTAATTAGGTAACAAAACAGTATTTGAGCTCTCATGAAAATCTATTGTACGTAAAACCTAGGTAAACACATTTGTATTACAGTGGGCTCTATGATAGTTAAAAGTAGCAATTTGAGAGCCAAAGGGTTTATATATGTACACACACACATAGTTATATACTAGAGGGAGCAAGCCTATAGTCTTACCTTTAAGGCTTGTAAGGTAGTTCTGTTTGCACTTGTCCTTTATCTCAAGATTTTAGACTGCATTTTGATCATGGTTCTGCAGTATATTGTATCCCTCAGCAGTGTAGCATCAGCTCCCAGCTGTGTCCTGTATAAACAAAACAAAAATGTTGCAATTAGCTATTGTCAAGATCTCTGAAGTATGGAATACCTATACAATGCCTTGCATCATACACATCAACTGAGTAGTTTGTACAAGCATCACTTGCAGCACACGACCATAGTTTTCTTTAACTTGTGTGCAGCTGAACCAGCACACTCCATGGTCAATGCTCATCAGGGCTGCAAATGTTGTAGCTGCAATTGTTCGGCGGCTCCTTTTCCCCGTCTCTATCTAGTGCAGAAGCTGGAAAACTCTTTCCTTTTCCATTGATACTTTCAATAAAAGCAGCATTTTTTTAATGTTACAAACATAAACAAGAAACATGGAAATTTTTCAGGTGTCTCTCCCCTCTCCCCCAATGTATTTTCCCCTTCAGAAAATAAAGCTGTCTTTTGAGAACACTCTAATTTAGCTTAAAATAATTTTTCATTTAAAATAAATTTTTCTGAGTAATTTTTGGATGAGCTATAGATGGAGCACTAACCAGTCCATATTATAAATTTAATAGAACTACTGAGCAAAGTTCACTAGTTCACTGAGATAGAAGGGCCTGCAGGCCTAGAATTTGTTAGTTCAGGTCAGTTTGTAGTATATTCTGAGCTCAATTTACCTTTGGCTCAGTAGTTAGGCCACAACAATTAATTGGTTAGTGGGATGACTTAGCAACAATCAAATGCTAGGTAATATTTCTCCAGGCCAAATGTACCTGTGACCACCTGAGGAATCATTTTCCAGTGAAGAACCATTTACTTCCAGCTGGAAGTGTTTTGTCACTTGCTTTTTTTTTTTACACATGGAAGAGTTACAAAAATCCTGTATGATTATTAACACAGTGCATGCCTTCAGATTTGTAGAAAATGTTTTACTTTTATTCCCTGATTACTCTAATATATTTATCATTGTCTGAGCATCTGAACTGTGGTTCTATGATCAGCTGAGCTGACACAATAGCTCTGTGGCAGTGAAGGCAGCCTACCTTGCTTTCTGACTTTCCCTGCTCTCTGTGTCATCTGCTCCCTCTGTTCTGACTATCACCTTTTGCAAAGCTAATTTAATTAACCAAAACTGTGAAAGATGCCACCTTTTTGTACCCTCTCTCTACTTGGCAAGCTAAAATGGATCAAAGAGTGGTCTTGCAAGCCCATTCCATCGTTAGACAATAACCCACGCTGAGCATATATAAACTCACTGAAGCCTAGGGTTGTCTCTCCTAAATGCTGAACACACTGGCCTGGTAATTTTAATCTCACATCAGACTCATCAGAAATTATTTAGTAAAGGAAATGAAGTTGGAATGTGGTAAATTTTCTTAATGTAAAGAAACAAGCCCACTGTTTTCATTTTGGGAGCATGGGTAGCAAAGAGTACTGATGAAAGGTAACTCTAAGTAGATAAATTAGGTTCTCACTACAAGTATAAACAACTGAATTGTTTCAGGGACATAGAATGGAGTCTGTTTTATTCTTCTTCAGATTAGGACACATTGATTGGAAAAGAGTCAAATTTCATTGGCAAAGCCAGTGTATCTATTTTTATCTATTGAGTTACTTGTTAAATTATGCAGGAAAAATGTTGTATTAGACTTTACAACCTGCTTCTCTTATCCTAATAGCTTGCTAACTTGTATTCCATAAGCCTCATCTATATATCTTTGATTTATAGCTTAATAAAATCAACAAATTAAATCAGTGGAGACAATTGAATACAACAATAATGACAACTGAAAGCAAGAATCCATTAAGTGACATACAACACAAGCATTACCACCCCAAATATTGACTCGTGTACCTTTTGTTTCACAATATTTGAAGAAAGATAGTTGGAAGGCAACCTGATGTCAGTGGTACACTTAGACAAGAGATCTAAAACCACAGACCACATAAATGAGAAACAGATATCATTTATCACCTCCTTTTCTGATTACATTTTCAATGCTTCAATAATATTGGTTGTTCCTGACAGATACAGAGATCAGCAGATGGTGGGAGACTGTTGTTATTTTGCAGCAATGATCCATTATTTTACGATTTGTCATCAACATTTTATATGTACTTTTAGATAAGGGGTTATTTTTCTTAAAAAAAAAAAAAGCTTTATCATTTTGTCTCTTCCAGAATGTTTTACAAATAAATGTAAAATTAGGAATATCCAGTGAGATTCAATCGAGAAAATGTTCCTTCTTGTCCCCTCCAGTATTTCAGAAAATGATGTCAGAAATATGTTGTCTCATTTTAATGAGGCAACACTTGTTAGTAAATAAGCCTACTCTGCTCAGTGTTGACTGAAACCCAGACTAGGTTTTGAATTTGTATTAAAACCTGGAACCAAAAGAAACTATTTTGACCTGAGTACAATACAAAACACCACTCTAAATACAGGTGGGTTTGCCTGACAGTTCTGTACTCTGTGCTGACTCTAACTGCAAGGACAGTGGTACTGAGTGTTCCCTAAGGTATCAGTAATCAACTGTTAAAACAATGGCAAAACTCCCACTAACCTTAATGGAAGCCTGATCTGGCCTTTAGTTTGTTTTGTCTAAATAGTGAATAAACAAAGTTTCTTCAAAATGTAACTTTAATCACTACCTCAGTTACACAGCTTTATTGCTCAGACTCCAGTTTTAGCAGATATCATGGCTAAATGTCAAATAATTCCATCAGCTCTTTGAAGACAAATATTAGAAAGAGACTGCATCTGAAATAAGTTCCCATTCAATTAACCTACTTGGCTAAAAGGTGATGCAAAAATCAGTATTTTGTAACATGATTGTGTTTCAGGTGAAACTAATCAATAAGCGTCAGAGCAATTCCAAATTAAATACAGACATAGACAAAGTTAAATATCAAGCCGTTTAGGTACCAAAATGTATTGCAACTTAAAACAGCTCTATTATTTTGGTCAGAATATTCCCCCAGTTACAATTTCCATACCATTGCTTTTATTCAATTACTTATCACTTTTCTAAAGTAAAAGTAAAAATAATTACTGTCATTTTGGTAGAACTTACAAAACAGGTGTGAGTTCCCTCTGTTAGTCCTACAGTAGTTGGTAACTGGAACTGTTAATATCATTGCACCTGGCACTGTGTCCCAATCAGAAAAATGGAAGATAGAGATAAGTGATCTGTAGGTAAAATGCTCTCTCTGCTCCTGAACAACTTAAGAATATCTAAAAGACAAAGTGCAGGAAAAGCAAGTATCTCCTGTAATCACATTTTTAAAAATCAAGATGAACATGCTCATAGAATTTTAATAGGCTGTGTCCCTAAATTCTTACCTATTAATAATCATTGTAATTCCTCTCCCTATTATTTAAAATTCAACACATTAATGCACCATTGTGCAAAAAATACTTGTGGTTTGTTTTGGTTTTTTTAAGGATGGAGAGCAGAGCATCCAAGGAACTGGCAGAAGTGCCTTCAAAACAGCCAAGAATAAGCCAACATGCTAAAGCTCTGTTGATTTATTCCACAGCGATGCACCTGGACCCACCAGCTGTCCTATATAACCCATCTGGAGCAACAGCTGTTTGCTCCATAGTTGTCATATTGTCTGACACAAACAATTGCTTGTTAAATTTGTCACCAGTGATTCTTGATGGGGTTTGAATTACTGGAAAATGTTACATTTTGTTCCTGTCCTCAGGTTTTGAACACTTTTTCTTCCATAATGGCAAAGTTCCAGAGTTCCAAATGGCACTTTGTAAAGCTGTGCAACCTTAGTCAAAATGACAGGTCCTGTAGTGCCTCCAAAAAGGTCAAGTTGAAGGTGGCTCACTGTAAGCTAAGGACACCTAAGTAAGGGGGGGTGGAAAGTAATGTTTAGCTCATCAAATGAATGTAGGAGGGAGGATGGAAGTATCTGGTCAGATTGCCAAGCTAACAACATGAGACTAACAAATACATTCTATATCAACTGTGGGGGAGAGGGAAATTTCCAATCATGGAAAGTACGGAAAATGTTACAACAGTCAGGGCTGGGAAGTGACCTTGAGAGAGTCATAGCTGGGGGGAAGAAGAAACATGTTTATTAGAAATGTCATTAGGGAATGTTTTGCATGAAGCAGTGGAATTTGAATACTAGATGAACGAAGCAGCACGTTATTACAGGGTTGAGCAACAGTGAGGACTGTGGTGTTACTTCCTGCGAAGAAGATACTCAACAGGAAATGAAGCAACATTGTGATAGGAGAATGCTTAGAAATGGAGAGTAGACCTGAAGAACTTTCAAGCACAGATAAGCTTTGAAGATGACAGTTGATGAAATCACCATACAAATATATGTAACAAGAAAATGTGGAAGTTTAAGACAGTCTTGTAATGTCTCTGATGAACTGAGAGAACCGAAGTGTACCTATCAAAATAGATGTTTTATGAACAAGAGATAAGCACCAGGACTGAGGGTAATGAAAAAAGGACATCAAAATACATACTGAAAAAATTGCTTTTAAAGTATATTTCAATGGGTAATAATAGAATGAGTAAAGCACATAATGGATGGGAAATCTGGTTAGCAGAGATAGTACCTGACCAACAATTATCCACCTGGTTACTTCTTTGTAAGTAGTGTTTGTGGCACAGGAGAATATGGCACAAATTAAAATATTCAGCATGTTAACTTAAACTGCTCACAAAATACAACAAATCAACAGACACAAAAACTCTCTTCAAAAAGCCTTTCTACCAACAGCATGTACTATCAGAAGCATGGGTGTTTTAGGAACCTTGAGGGCAGACAAGGTACACTACACAAGCAGAATATTCCTCTCCTTCAAAACCACCCTCTTTCCTCTCAGCTGTATGCAGCCATGGCCTGCTGGTAACAGATCTGCTTGGGTTTTTTGGACTAAGCTAAAGATTAAAGAATACTACATAGACAATTTTTAAAATTATCTTTTTTTGGATCAACAATGTAGGCTTACCATAACAAGTCAGCCAGATTATTATTTCTCCGAAAATGGGATCCAAAACCACCACTAAGCTCAAGGATTTTTAAAGGGGAATCTGTGGTGTAAAGGACCATGGTCAAAAATAAACAGCAGGCGATGTGACATTGGGATCGGTCAGCCTGAGTTCAGTAAAAGACTGATCCTTCTTCAACTGATTGATGGAGACTGAACTTAGGCTGACTGATCCCAATCGTAAAATTCACTGAATATAGCAAAGACAGACAGACGGATGGAAAGGCAAAGAAAATCCATTTGTTTTTTCATTGACATCGTGGTTCCCTTTGCCACCAAGAGGTGGCACCGAAGCAACACCCCGTTGCAGTCCTCTCCACGCCAGGCACCAGCGATGACAGCACTGCGGATTTCCACACTCCTGTCATCATTTATGAGGTCAGACACGGGCTAAACATTCTTAGACTGTCAAAGGGTATATGGTTTGTGACTGAAGTCAAACATCAGGGTAACATTTAGACTTCACATGTCAGAGTAAAGTCTAAAGGACAAAATTTGGTGCAATATATTTACTTTCTACCAATGGAAGAACTTTGGTTTTGAAGAGTAAGGAATGAAAATATATTGTAATATTTCTATTATTAATATATTTGTAAATGTTTACGACCATAGTCATACATCCATATTTACTTGTGGACAGGGACAGAAGTGTGGCTTTCAGTTGTCAGGGCACTCATTTTTAAAGTACTGATCATACCAAAACAAGATCCTGGATAGTAAATGTCAAGAATTTCAGGCCCTGGAACTACCAAAATATAGAGCACCTATATTTTCAACAAATATATTTGTTAACCTTAGATGAGGATCTGAAAACTTTCTTATTTTGCCAAGATTGTAAAACTTTCAGACCAGGCTGTGACACTCTTAAAGAGTTAGACGAGCTTGTTCTTACAAACGACATTTAGCACTGGCAACCACCAGCCTGGCCAAGTACTCAGCTTCTCTGCACCACCTGCATACCTCTACATAACTAGTAATAGTAATTAATGGTAATGTAAATCATATAAATATAAATAATGTAAATAATTCCATTCAAAGCACAGTACTATATAACTGGGAGAGCAAAAGAACCACTAATCTCATGGACTCCAACTGGGGTGCCTGTTGCAATCTGGTAGATTTTTGATGAAATGATGCTGAGAATCTGCAAAAAATCAAACAGAAGGACTCCTCTAGAAGGACAAAGAGATGACAGTTGTGTCTTTAGTGAAGATTCCTGCTCATTATTAAAACATCCATTCTTGAGACAGAAGAAACAAAAGGAACAGGACAACTATTTATGTAAAGGTCTGACAACATTGTAGAATATTTTTTCTTTTTGGAATACAGCATATTGTACAAAATGTTAGATATTTTCAAGAACATTATGGCAGAATGTTCCTGAATGTCAAAATGTTTTCTCAAGCTACCTAAAAGAGGCTACACACATCCCACACAGAGCCACAGCTTTTTACAATATTAGGGCTCTGTCTAACATCCTAGCCATGAAAACAGAAGCATTACTGAAATTTGGAAATCACAGACACAGACAGTACCTTTGAGCGTCTCACTGAAGCAAAGTTAATTATTTTTATATTCATAGATATTTGGAATAAGACTATATGGCACTTATGTACAGAATCAGAATAAATACTACCAAGTTCTTTTTCAATTTCAAGCAAAAAGACAAGAAGGAAAAATGACAGTGATGTTATAGATCCATAGAATCATCTAGGTCAGAAGAGACCTTTAAGATCATTGAGTCCAATCAACCTAACACTGCCAAAACCACCACTAAACTACATCCCTCAGCACCACGTCTACCCATCTTTTAAATACCCCCAGGGATGGTGATTCAACTGCTTCCCTGGGCCACCTGTTCCAAGGTTTGATAACCCTTTCTGTGAAGAAATTTTTGCAAAAATCCATCCTAAACCTCCCCTGGCACAACCAGAGGCTGTTTATGCATCTTAGCATGCTCAACTGACAAAAAAGAACAAAATACAGTTAAATTCACAATGATGATAATTTAAAGTGGACTCTGGAACACACAATAGCCTGATAGATTAATACGGAAGGGGAATTTTGGCAGTATTTACACCAGATGCCCCAGACACTGAAGACTGTTGAGAACCAAGGAAATTTTACCATTGATCTCTGAAGGCATGAAGACATGCACTGAATCTGTATTTCTACTTCTCCTATCACGGAGCATTCTGCAAAAAGAACATCTCTTCCAGGCAACTTAACTCAGGTTACAAAGGTAGTCTTTTGCCAGAATGAATCGTGGCCATTGTGCACTGTGAGCAGCACTCACTGGTGCCCTGCTGTATCCACCAATGTTCTATATTCAACCGAGACCTTGAGTATTGGTGTCAGTTGCTTTCTGGTTGGTCTCATTTGAGAAAGGAGGCAGACATGTGCACAAGGGACGTGTTCTAATTTTTATTTTTAGACAGGTCTTCACAACCTTGAACAGCTATCAAGAAAAAGAAGAAGCCAGTGTGGTAAACAAACTTTGAACTAGAAATTCTAAGGAAATTCTAATTTGGCCAGTAGGGTCAGGGAACTGCAAAGCATCTGTGAAGTAAAATGCATGGGGCTTCCTCAGTTCCATTTCTGTAACATCAGAGTCTCCTCTGTGCAGATGCCTCCTGTAGTCATCTACCTGCTTGTAGGACCATCTGTGAAAAATCACGTCAGTGAAAAATCTCAGTGTCAATTCACTTACATATCTGTCTAACTTTTGAGATCATACATATACAGGTCAGAAATATTACAGCATCCTAAAGCAGGGAATGAGAAATTTTATCTTCAATTACATCCCAGAGAAAACTTGAACTATTACAATAACATGCTGGTTTATATGGAAGGTTTAGAGAATAAGATCCTAGAAAGAGCAATGTTTTGTTGATTATCTCAGGTTACATTAAATTATTTTCATATAGCAGCTTGTTGGGATTCTTTACAGCATTTGGATGCTTGTATAAAATAGCAGTAAGCTTTAAAAAAGTCTGACATGGACTATATTAGCTTCCAGATGAATTTCTGTGACTTTTGCAGTGATAGACCCAAGGTCAATTGAGTTACACTGGTGTACCCATGCAAATGTTTAATGGACAATTTAAAAAAAATTAAATTATTAAGGATTTTAGGCTTAGGGTAGGCGCATGCAATGTCTACTCATTCGAGAATTGAAGTTTTTAGACAAAGTGTAATTTGCTAACATGAACAACAGTTCTATCCTCCTGCATAATGTTCTAGGATGTAGACATAGCTGTCAAGCTCTGAACAGGTATTGCTCTGAACATGAGCAATAGATTCTGCTGACTGCCCCCCCTGCCTCCACTATTTTATTAAAAAAGAATTCACTAGTCTGATTAAAAAAACCAGGTGGGTTACTTGTGGCCATGTGGTGGTGACACTTCAAAATAAATAACTGTAGTTAAGTTTTTAACCCATAACCCCAAGTCTATATAATACTTTTTTAATGTGTCTTAGACTAAAGTCATGGACATAAGGATAGGCTATTTGGGGAAAATTCTAGCTGCAAAAAGGTGTTCCAAAATAACATAAACCATCAAATAATAATAAATTCATCATCTTTCAAAATTAAGCCTGTATCTGCATCCTCAGGCTGGCATGACCTCTCTGCAACATGTGACTTCTGTTATTGCGGGCCCTGAAATGGCACAGGTTTACTTGTCACAACACTGGCAGCTATTCCAAATACACTGACACCTATCTCTTATGTGCCCTGGTGGACATCCAGTCCCTCAAAACTCAAGCAACGTGGCTGCTCCCTAACAGATGAGACGGTGAAGTACCTTGAAAGCAGGCATGTATAACAGAGAAAATTTTAATTTGCATTCCTTAATAAAATACACCTTTGTATTTCTAAGTCCAAACATGGACACTTATATAGACAAAATAATTTGGCCACAGGAAGAGAGAAAACATTCTGAGCAGTTACTTTGCTGTAAATGCTGAAATCAAAGTAATGACTCACTGAGATGGGAATCTAGCTCCTAGAGTGCAGTCTATTTTTATTTATTCCCTAATGAGGGTTAAAGTTAGTAGGCTGTGTACAATTAATAAGTTTCATGATGAACTCAGAAGGGTAACACTAATGATGAAGACCAACCTGCTTTCTAGGTCTTCACCAGTGATTTGCAAAGGAACTTGCCCAGGCATTTGTCTTTCATCTCACAATTGTTTCTACTTACTTCATGGTATTTCAATTCTGGAGGCACTTTTGGAATGGAAACATAGGTTTCTTTCCAGATGAAAGCGATACAAAAAAGGAGCTACACCCTTTTCACACTGCTCCAAGAGGGAATCCTCGCAGCAGTTACCCAGCACACCATGAATGCACACAAGCATCTAAGGAGCGTAGTACAAAAATGAAATGTAATCTGCTTCTGCCTGTTGTTCTTTACCTGTCTGGACAGTCTGTCAGAACTGGGTTTTACATCTCTTTGTTGATTCTTTTCACTTTCTTCTTTAGCTTTGGTGCTCTTTTTGTGCTTTTTCCTCAGCCCACCTTCTCATGGAAATTTCATGACTTAACCCTCTCTCTTCTTTTCAGCACCTCACACCCCCTCTTCATTCACATATATTTCTCCATTTCATTTACATCTCTTCCTTCTTTTCAACATATCTTTGCTAGTATCCCAGCCACAGTTCCCCAAAGGCACAGGCTAGGACAAAACAATGTGGTTACAGAGTGTTTGGAGACAGAAGGGGTTTTTAGCTGTCAGGACTCTCAGGAGGTGACGGCTGCCTGCTGGCTGCTGTTGGGTTTGATCAGGACATGCAACACTATTTGTGTCCAAAACAAAAATGGTTGTTCCAAAGATCCACCGTGTCAGATGTGCCCATTTGTGACAATAAAACAGATAATCTTCTGAAGGAAGAAAACTACAAAATGCTTGCTCTCTAGAGCTGGCAGAGGAGAGATTGTGTTTCACGTCTTTGTCTCTGGAATTGAGTACAGCAGGTTGGTAAGGGGATGCTGTTACACCTGAGCCTGACTGTGCTCCTGGCTTCATTGATGACTGCAATATTAGGGAAGGTAAAAAAGATCATCCATGCCTGGGCACGTGGATGGCTGGGGATGTGTTAAGAGCTTCCACTGTTGGAATACATGGAAAGCAAGAAAGTAAGTAGGAACAGGGGAAGGAGAAGCAACAAGCAACATGATCTTGGTGTTGTCAACATCAGCAAGAGGAAGCTCCTACACTCCAGCCCTTGGCAGTGGTTCTAGACTGGAGTCTGGCTCCTGAGATCACCAGCGTGGGACAAAAATTTCCTGTAGGGACCCAGGCTGTAAAGAGAGCAATGGGGTTTTGGGGCTTTTGAAATGAAGTGGATAGCAACCTACCGTGCACAGATTTAGCTGCTCTAGGTCAGACAGCACCTAACACCAAATCACCTTTCACACTAACCCTCAGCAGAAATGTGAAGAAATCAGCAAGAACTGTTTCAGCAGAGTCATTCAATTACTGTGAAAACCAGAGTCTTAGATTTTACTGTGGTAAAATCACTGGGAGGAGTACATGACATTGTCATACTGCAGGCCAGAGCGCTAGGAGGGAGGATATCTTATTGCAAAGTGAAATGGTGAGGTAATGGTAACATTATTTTATGAACTGCATACACATCAATGACAACTTTAAGCTTAATGTACTGGAATGTCTTGAAATAACAGAAAAAGAACTCATCTGACCAGATAACCAGCACAGAACACTGTTAATGACAATGCCAGCAAAAAAACCAAGAGGAATTTTGTAGGCTTACACTGACCTGGGTTACAGACCAACATTCCTTGTGTGTGTGTCAAATGGTTATTTATTCTTTCCTCCCTGAAAAGGTTAGTATAGGAAAATATAACAACATGTCAAATGAATCCACCATATGCTATTGCCCACTAGAAGTGAAGGCTCATGAAAATCAGCCCCAGATTGTGCTGTACATTCTGTGAGAAAGTATGTCCGAAGTTACTGAATGTACTTATAAAAGTAGTGCAATAAAAGTCAAAATAGTAACAGTGTCCCGAGCACTCTGTTATTGTGCGAGCAAAGCACTCAGTCTTTGTACTTCCCAAGAGCAACACCCAGAAAATTGGTGTGACTAGGGAAAACAGAGGTGTGGCCAGAACCACGGCTAGTATGAAAGGATGATGTTGACGATCACATGGTTTGTTATTTTGCCCTTTAATAAACTTTTCTGCCCAGTAAAGCGAACGCACATTCATCAGTATAACACAGAGAAGTTTTGCTAAAACCAGGAACTACCATTTAACGGTTCCTGTGAACTCATACCGTTTGGGGTGGTAAAAGATCACGGCATAGGTCATTCCTGACAAACCCCAGAAGCATTACCAAGTGACGAGCACCTCAAGCACGGCTGTCACTGAAGTTTATTATGTGATATCATGCTATTAATAATGTTGCCACTGATTTCTGCTGGAGCCTGTTGAGTCCAGAGCCATCCTCTGATCTCCGCTACCAGTAATCTGACCCCAGCACTGGCCCAGCTCTCACAAAACTTAACATTCATTTAGTACGTATTTTATTTACTTTCCTCTTGGGGCATTGAGCTACACGTCAGTCTTTGGTCAGCTTTTCACATTGCAGGTATTTTGTCTTACAGGCCTTTCATGGCATTTGCTCCTCCCTCTCTACACTCAGCTTTGACAAAGCCCTCCCATCATCTACCTGCTTTCAAAGGTGCTCAGGAGGCAGCATCACATCACTTTTTATCACAGTATTGTGTCTCACTAGCTTTACACTATCGATACTAGTTGGTTAGTTTGGGGTTTTGGGGGGGGCAGTTGTGTTTTGTTCTCATTGGATTCTGTGGAACACAAAGTCAGCACTATGTGGGACAGACCCATTAAGTTTACACAGGCTTTGCACCTCCAAACTCTCAACAAGTTTAAATTGACATGCTGTCAGGATGTGCTCTTCTTTAGACAATCCAGGTGTACATTTTGACAGCAAATATTTTAATGGAACTATTGCAAAAGTTCTCTTTCATTTTGCTTTCTTTTCTTCTGTTCTGCTTAATTTTTCTGTGTGTTTTACTCTTAGACTTCTGTGCTTTCCCCAAATACATCTATTATATTTTATCTTTAAATGCTGCCTATAATGCCATCTTTGCTCTACCTTTCCCAAATAATGTCTTTTCAAATTCCTTCTCATTCACAAACACAAACAGGTTGGTTTTTTTTCTCATTGAAGTGGAAGAAGAGTTCCAACTTGACTCTCCTGTTAGAAAGCATTTAGAACTTTAGCAGCAACCTTTAGAACTTTAAGCTGATATTTCTTATGTCCTCAGCCTAGGGGTAAAATAAAATGTGAGGACTATTGGAAAAGTTTCATATCGCTGCTTTTTAGATCTTGAGGCCTGAAAACTAAATTGTGTTTTCATCACTAAAGAATATTTTTGATGTTTTCCTTGACCACAACTAACTCAAAAATAGCTTCACTGTTGGATTTCCTTTTCCTTTGAATCTACGTATCAATTAAGGAAGTTGTAACTCTTAATTAATAAGCACATAGGCCAAAGAGGAACCAGTGCTACTCATTGTTTAGGGAAATAATTTGTCATTTAATGAGTTCTTTATGGCAGCTGAAGAGGAAAATAATTAAAAATTCATATTAGGAGGGCCCCTGGCACTTCCTTCTAGCAAGCACAGCAGTTGTGTTTTTTTATAATACAATCTTGCATATTTGCTAAATCATACATGTTCGTGTTACCCTGACTTTTGTTAGATGAACAAATTATATCCGTATGTAAACCCAAACAATTAGAAAACAACTAAAATGTTATATATGAAATGCTGATTTGGCACCGTCTATCTTGCAGAATGCTCTCACAAGCAATAGTTTAATGATAAAGGGAAATCTGAAAGAGGAATTGTATCAAAAAGTAAAAACAGTTAGGGGATTTGTTCATTCACCACCATGAATCCAACAAGGAATTATTGACACTGGAGGAATAATTACATGCTTGGTGGAGAGTTTTCTCTGTTTTTTATTATTGTACTTTTATTATTGTTCCTATTCTCTCTGGTTTGGAAAAACAGTCATTGAAACAAGATCTAGACCTGGAACTTTAGCCTTCCATTGATTTATCGTCTAGAAAAAAGAGAGGAGGTAAAAAGCAGAAAACAGAAAATAAAGGCTAAAATGTCCTAAGTATTAAATCCAACATACATGAATATATTTTCTTAACTTTCTTAATTTGGTTAAACTGATTCTAGAATAATTTTTATTTGCTGTGTATACCTGTTTCTAGCAGAGAAATAATTCCAAAGAACGGCACTCAACATTTTTCAGAATGGTTGTTATATCAAGGCTCAGAAGATGCTCTGAGAATAACAGAATCACAGAATCTTCTAGGTTGGAAGGGACCTTAAAGATCATCTTGTCCAACCGTCAACCTAACTGACAAAAAT
>BJBW01013232.1:0-35053 GCA_004320125.1 Scolopax mira | reverse complement strand
ACTACAACATAATCGCTATTTAGAGACAATTTTTAGTGTCCTCGAGGCTGACTCAGCAGCTTTGACCAAAGTGTTGAAGAAATGGAAATGAAAGTACCGGTGTCACACTGACTTCCCATCCAATGGCCACCTGCAATACAGATTGACAATGGGACAAAAAGCCCTCTTTATCCTTAAATAGTCTTCTAGGGAGCAGGTATATGAATGTGAAGTGTTGGCCTGGTAGGCACTGAGAGTTTTTGCTGTCTGATAGGTTCCTCAGACCTCCAGTTCCTTCTGTCCATACATCTGCGACTCCTTTGATCATGTGATAGAAGAGGAACTTGTACTGGTGAGAAAGGACCTAGGGAAGGTGTTTGCCAGCAGGGCTCTTTGAACATCCTTAGATGGCATGCCTTGATGCTGGAGGCAGCAGAACTCTGTCATGCTATTAGGGACCAAAAGAATTGGGAGAAGCTTGCTTTGAATAGGTACATCATGGAAAATTTCCTATTCCTTGAAGTCCTTCCTTTTACTTGGGGTAACCAAAGACATTCTCTTGCACGTCACTCAATTACCTGTTGCCTGTTGTTCATAACTTAGATTTTGGCACTCTTAGTTAAAATAACATACATTTTTTTCTTGAGATCTAATCAGTTTTCATCATCATAATATGTAAGATTAGCTGTTTATACAGTAAATACATCTTGTGCAACTAGAGAAATCAGAAGCTGTTAATAATTTCCAATGAATTGTAATTGATACTATCATAATTTTACCATCTTACATAAAAATTCTTTTGCATCAGAAAAACATGGAAAATGATTAAATTTAGACAAGATGAGGGAAGTATACTGTTAGGGTCTTGAAATATAACATGTAGAAATATAGTAGAATATAATATTATATATAATTAATATAATATATTTATATTATATATAATATATAGAAATATGAGCAGAAAAGATATTAAGCTTAAACAAGTATACTGAGCAGTTCCCCCTCCCTGTGCTCAAAGCATGAGCCTTATCCAAAGCTTACAAAAACTTAACCTGTGATAATTTCCATCACTTTAGTTGATTATTCTGCAACAGCATATAAAATGAACCAGATTGGTGAATAATTCTAACAACAAAAGAATGGAAAGAGCTTTTTAAGTATTACTATATCATTTGACTAATAACCTTCCCATATGGAAAGTGTCTCTGCACTTAGAAAATATTTGAAGACAAGTACTGTCAGATAAACAGTAGTTGAGAAAAGAATCCTGACATCTTTCATGATACCCCACAGAAAAGTCCTGAAAAGCTCATTCCTGAAAAGCATTTCAACAGAGCACAAATGCGATACTGACGCCAGTTTAGCAAAGACAGCACAAAGAACAAAACCTGGGTTACTGAAAGGGCTTTGTGAACCTGCATGACACCGCAGATTTAACAGAATCATCTTGAAAAGGTGACGAATACGGAGTCTGTCACCATGCAAACTCTATGACATATGGCCAATAGATTGTTGGTAAATATTTAATAAAATGAAACATTAGTCTCTGACATGAAAACTCTACTATTACAAAGAGGCAAAGGTACAGCAACAAAGCACGTGCTCTTTTTTTACAATGGTGCTGTGTTTCAGGTCCCCTGTATCTACAGACTAAAAGTAAAACTCAGTCTGTTACCAGTGTAATACAACTCAGCAAAAGAGGCCTCTCTAGATTTCCTTTTTAGTTAAACCTGCCTTTTGTGGTTCAACAGCTTGACAGCAGGGTAAAAGTATATTTTTCTTGCTGAAACATGTTCTTCAAGTCATTACTATTCCTACTTTTCAATCTTTACTATAAAAGCCAGTAGAGTTTGGGTGTTGGGTTTGTTTGTTTTTTCCCTTTGTTAACATTTAATGTGTTAATATTACTTTGTGTCAGGTGTAAGATACACATGTAGCACAGGATTGGTGCTTCTAAAGAGAAAATTATAAAACACATCTCAATTTGCTAGTCACAACTGTTTATGTGATAAAAGATTGGTTTTTATAGAGGACCAATTAAACTTTTCCTTTGGAGCTGTGATTTAAAATCAGAATTACTAGTAAAAATTGGCAGCCTCAATTCCAGTGGAATTCCAGAAAGCATTATATTTGGCAGCTCCACTCACAACTGGTATGAATTGCCAGAATGCAAAATGCTTGCATTCAGATATACCATGCCAGAGTTATGTGCAATATTGCCAATCCAAATCCTAAAATCACGTGTGGTTTAAAAGTCTGTGCTTTTAAGAATAATGAACATTGAGGTGATTTCCTTTTCTCAAGTTTACCTATTGTTGCACACTTGCGGTCAAACTTATTTTAACATGTTCTAATTTTGGACCAAAAGAGGATAAATGTAATTTCTTCAGTGAAAATGAAAACACAAATGTCACTTCCTGATTTCTGCAGCTGAGTTAAGACACTAAGTTGCCTGACAAAAGCTTAAGAAGAGGCACAAGATAAATAGATCCATGATACTAGACCCATTATAAAGACTGACAATTGGCACATGGAAAGTATAAACAGTGCTTGCCAAATTTCTGTGATGAAATTAATCAGCCATCAGAAATGTTTGTCTCAGCCCATTTGCTGCAATTACTTTACTTTCCTCTAGAAGCAGTAACTTGCTGGTGTACAGACCTACTACAGATAAATCAGCACTTGAATGGATAAACATATGAATGGATATGCTGGATTAATCACAGGGTCACTATGTCTGTCTCAAAAGCTGTTATCCAATAATACTTTTTTTTTTTTTTTTTGACACATTAATTAAAGAACATCACATTTAACTATCAGCATTACAGATTAAACATTTCTGAAATGTTAGAATTCTTCTTGTCCACCAGAGAAGATTCTTTTTTTCCTTCCATTAAAAAAAAGGCAATAGTCTTTTTAAAAATAAATTCACCCTGCAGGGCAACAACATTTCTTCAGGATAGACAAATCCCAAAACTGCAATTATGCCTCTTTGTATAATATTATAATCCTTAAACACTCCACACAGTGCTATCTTGCTGTAAGTTATTTTCTGGTCAGCTTACTAATTTCAGAGCCTCATTATTCATAGTTGAAATTTCAGACAAACTAAGAACAAACACATATGTAACACTGAAAAAAAAAGAAAAATAATCTTGGCATCAGTTCAAATTAGTAATAACATTTTGAACATTTGTTATTTAAGTTTGTTTAATTCCTACTATCTTAAAGTGTGTAACAAGGCATCTTGTCCTATGCATCATCATGAGATCTTCCATTATCTAATCATGTATCAAGAAAACATGAAAAAGTCATCTTTGAATAGAATCTGTTAGAGCGTTTAAAGTTCTGCAGTTACTAAACTTGATACTGAACACACACAGAGTCCACTAGGTGGCATAAAGCAATAAATATCATGATAAAAACATAAGCAAACTCATTACTGTTATGGTATTTATTCATTTATGCTAAAAATCACAATGAGAGAACATATTTCTGTTAACTGAAATATTAATAAATTTTTATACTTCTTTTCTTCTACATACAAAGTATTACAAAGGGGATTGTTGAAGACACAAGCTGACATAAGGAGGTCATGTAATATTAATATGAAGGCTATAAATACAACCTTAACTCTACACATTGAGATTACATATTCTAGTACATTACTACATAATCACAAACTACTTGAAAAAAAGTACAAGGCAATAATTTAGTTATTTATAAACAGGGGTTTTTTTGAAAAAAAAAAAAAAAAGTAGCTATTTTCCAATGGTACTTTGGGTTTTGGGTGGGTTTTTTAATATGCCTTCTTTTTGTTAACAGCCTGCATTTTCACTAGTCTTTCTTTCACAGATATATCTAAGGAAGCCCTTCACACTTCTCATCAGATTAAATTCCAAGTGAGCTTCAGTTTTCCTAACCCTGTTCCTGCACAATCAGGGGGAAAGAAGAAAAGAAAACCAATTCTTAATGTAACAATATTAAGCATTAGGTAGTGTGTTGCTTGGGGGTTTTGTTCATTTTATTTATTTTATATTTTCTGATGAAACGTGTAACTTTGTTCATTCTGAATGTTATGAACAAATGCTTTTATGTGCCTTTAATCTTATCCAGGCTCAGTCTAAAGTGATTTAAGATAACTATGTAAAAATATCCCTCACTTCAGGTCATGACAATCTAAAACAAGACCCTTTACCAGGAGCACCATCTCCCCAGCCCCTCCTCCACTGTTTCCAAAAGGTAGGTTTGCAGCTGAGATGCTCAGGCCAACAAGTGAGCAGGCACTGCAGGAGTCAGGAGAAGAAAAAAGTTTCAATATTGTTTACACTAAAGTCTCTGACACACAGAAAGGTGTTGGGACATTGGAGGAGTCAGAGATACCAGGTGGATATTCCGCATTTGTGAGGTATACTCTTTGGCTTCACTGAAATTTCTGTGCTCTAAATTTACACAATGCCTTGGTCCAGCACTTTTTATGCCTACATACTATTGTTTTCTATTCTATTGATGTTATCTGTAACAGTGCTAGAGCCACTACAGAGCCTGGGCCAGAAAGAGGGACCAGGATGCTCATGAAAACGTTTGCTGACAGACCACCACTGGATACTGCTTTTTCAGAACATGCAGCTTCATGTCTATTCTAAATATAGGTTTCTGTAGCTGAACTTGACAGTTATAAAGCCATGGACATCCAAAGACAAATTTATTTCAGGAATCTGGGACAGCTTTTTGACCAAAACTAAATTATCCTTTTCCCTATACATATCTATTTACTCCATTTATATACATACACACGCACACTTATGTTCCATGTGCTTCATATATATATTATTCAAATACATGCATTATGAATTAAAATGCATGCATATATTCAAATATGCTTACATATACATGTTTACACACACATAATATATATTAACATCCTGGTGCACAGGAGGAGTCAAAGACCAGGAAATATATTTAAAATCCAAGAAAATGCAGGCAGTGGGAATAAGCTTTTTACATGAAGGAATAATATAAAGCAGACCATTTCTCTGCAGCATAGTGTTTCCTGATAGTTTTAAGTTCTTCTCTTCAGCTTTTCAATTAGACTGTTCCACATAATTGAAGCATAACTCTGTTGGTAGTAACCAACAGACCCCAGCATTAGGCATTAATTACTTGTAGCAGTCAAATTGTTACATGATTCCAGACAGAAAGTAGAATACTCTCACAAAATACCTTATAGGTCGTTGTTTCTGTTGCTGTCATGTTTCTAGTTGTGTAGAAACACCAAGCTTTTGGGTGTCATCTTTCACTGGTGTTTAATTAGCTGCACTATGTACGCTATAAAGCCATTCCCTATATGCTGTCTCTGCATGCTTCCTTGTATGCTGCATGTATACATTCCCTTCCCTGTATGTATACATTTCTTGTACACCCTCTGCATGCTTTCACATGCTTGCTGCTTACTTACCTTATGTTGAAGCTTTCTTTTACATGTTACTTAAAACTTTTCAGCAGATACATTAAAGACGTGGCAACAGCATGACTTCCCTTGTGAAGAATGAGTCAGATTTGGTACCTTTGTGTTAGTCATTCAGGCTTAGTTTTTATAAATGCCCCAATCACCATGACAGATTATTTTTTTCAATACTTTCTCGATCTCCACTTACACAGCTTCAAAATGAATTTAAGCTTCTGAGAAGCATAAATCTGTTTGACTAATTAAATTAAAGGCTTAAAGATTCAAATATTATATTTGAAATTTAATATTTTGGGGCCATAAACTTTTAAAAATAATTATCATTATGAAAAAAAAATAACACATGGCTGAGTTGTCATTGTTCTCTAACGTGTTGACCTCAAAGACTCTGCCTAAGCAAGCAAATTATTACATAGTAAAACAGGGCTTTTCACCACTGTATATCCATGGGTCAGTCCAGTCATGAGCAGCTGTAGGACATACAATTAGGAGACATAAAAATGTTAGAGTGTGTATAATTTTTTCCTTCTAATATAATTTTAAAACAAAAGCTGCTTCACACTTAATTGAATGCAAAGGAAAAAGCAGATGTTACTTTATTTAATTACCTGGTTTAATCTTTACTGAGAAATGTGTTATTTTATTAAAATCTTATTGGTATACTAGATGATTCCCACCCTGTCTGTGCTGATATCCCGCAACAGCCTGAAGTTGTTTCAAGGGTTTGTTTTGATTTGATTGTATATTTTAATACTCAAGCAGCAGGTTCATTTATTAGTGGAAAAAGCATGTTTGGCATTTCAACTTCAAAATTAAAATTCTCACTGATACATCCTGAACGCTGGTTTTGAAACATAAGAAGGATGAAAATAATTTTTAAATAGTGCTACAAAAGGTAGGGAGAAATCAAAACTTTATTAAGTTCAATCATTTGTACACTACACGAACTGGGAACGTGTGCAACACAAGGATGATTGAGACTGCAAGAGAAAGGCAATCTTTCCGTGTCTCTTAATAAAAATAAAAACTGATACAATAAAAATTGCCCCCAGAAAAGCCACTTGTCAACTATGTACACATGCCTACCATTAAAAAAAAGGTTTTGTTCTTTGCCAGAATGGAATACATTTAAACATATGCTTATGGGCTTTGATAAATTAGGCTAGAACTGTAGAGTAGGTCATAAAATAGAATTCCAATTCTATCAGAAAATCTGAATTTCTAAAAGCCCTTTAAAAAGCTGAATAATTTTTTTTCAAATGTCAATCTGAAAATTACTTTTAACAAATGTTCCTGGAAGAAACAGGCCAAATTAGATAGCTTGCATATTGGGAAGCCTCAGGATCCTGGAATCTAGGAAAGCTGAAAACCACATAGTCTCTATATAGGCTTCCCTGAACCTTCATTATCACATAGCAATTCTTCTGAGGTGTTTTACATAAAGAACACCAGTGGATCAGATTTGGTACTGAATGTACAGATGTTACTATAAGAATTTTCAAATTTTTAAAATTAAGTAGTAAATCACCCACCCCTTTAAGATTGTCTAACAAATCAAAATGAAAGTATCCACGGATTTGACAGAGTTGGAAGGGACCTCTAGAGATCATCTAGTCCAACTCCCCTGCTAAACATCTCTAAGCATCTCTGAGTTCATTTAGATAGTAAAGAAGCAAGAGTTAATATTCAACACAGAAAATATCCTCCCATATGTTAAATAATCCTGTATCCCTACACACCACTCTATATACTCCATTTAAAAAGATCTGTGCCTGCATATCAACCTTATCATAGAATAGCTTGGGTTGGAAGGGAGCTTTAAAAGTCATCTAGTCCAACCATCCTCCAACCTTCATGCAGAACTATCAGTGCTGTCCCAGTTCTAGGACTGGCAGTAGACACCGAGGTGTGCTTCTCTGATATTATGTTTCAACACTGAAAGACAAAACTACTAAGCCCATGAGACTTTCTCATTCTCCCTCTTTGCTCTACGTTCTTCCTCTTTTCTTCCCCCTCTTTGCTGTACGGAGCTTGATAGCTCTGACTGGGTGGTTTCATGACACAAAAAGGGTGAACAAGGAGCAATTGGAAACATATAGCAGTTCCTGGGGATGCTCCTGAGATGCATTTTAAAGCCTTTTAGAAAAACATAACATTAAAATTAATATGAAAAGTCAAGACAAGTTGACAATATACAACCATCCTGAACCCTCCAACTTACTCATCTGCCTTCTGTGATTCTCACAAACAAAATTTCTCTTTTCCCTTCATATGCTAACTAATACTATTACACCAGATGTACATAAACCGTATCTGATTTCCCTCAGCTGTGGCTTTGGGTTTAATAATTACTGAGAAAAGGAGAAAATCCAAAATTCTCAAGAACAATTCAGGCTCACCAAAGTATTGTTTGATGGGCAGCATATAGACTTATAAAAGAACAGACCCACAACCTAGTTCTTTCTTTCAAGCACATATGTCTTCTAAGCATTGTTGTGGCCAAATAAGCCATGTCTGGTCCAATAAATTAATAACAATTATTGTAGTTCTTTACAAGTTTTCTAAACTGAAAACAAAAAGAATATTGGGGAAGTACTCTATTTTTTTTATATTTAAAATTTTATAAACCTCTCTTTCTGCACAAAAAAGTAAAGCATCTACATATGGCATATTAAAATAACACAATTGCACATTAAAATATTTCAAAAATTGAAAAAGCAACACTTAGACCAAAAAGACCCCAGAATGTAGCACAGAAAAAGCTTACGAATATATACCTTCGATATATAATGTGGCATAGAAAATACTTAAAAATAGATACTCTAGCAATCAGGATAGTTTGCTTCACATTTTGCATATTTCCAAGGACTGAAATTTTTATCTGTCTTCAAGAGTCATGAGATCTACTTGAAGTAAATTGGTTTTTTGTGATCTTTTGCTTTACATGGTAAGTCATCCTTGTCTTGTCACATGTTAGAATGACATAGTGGAAGATATATTGTAATACACTGTACGCACTGATTAATTTAGAAGCTGGACTTATATCACAATGTATTAGTAAACTGACACCACAACAAACTTTGTGATTTTTTGGCACTAAAACATTATCCTGGTAGAGTTGTTGGACAACGTAGATGTAAGAGGATGAAAAAGTTGTTCTTATAAAATAGGTAAGGCAGTTATTTGACTTTATCAGTGATTCTGGCTAAAGAGAAAGCATTGCAAAGGACTGCTGGACAGAAGAAGATACACTACAGTTTAACAGTGCTTATTGGTATATAACACATAAGACAAATCACTTTCAATCAGGGACTAAGCTGAACACTAAGTTGCTACAGAAGTTGAAGATGCTAATGAAGTGCCAAGTCATTGCAGTATCAAAACTCAGAGAACTTTTTCACATCTGTGGTAAAAATTATGCTGTTTGGAATAATAATACACCATAGATTATATTTTCAAGGGTGTCCTTGTTGAAATCCCCCTTCAGGTCAGTACCCATCAGCCGTGTCTGAAATATCTCACTATACAAGTATTTACTAAGTTCCTGTGATAGACAACTGCTCCCTAAAGCGGGGGAATTGTGCTCTGGAAACAGAGAATAGCAGTATTTGTTTACACTTGCTACAATCCATTTTGTTAATCTTGAGCAAACATTGTTACTAACGTGATCACAGCCTGCCAAATGAAGCACTACATCCAGCCTCATTAGGTAAAACCCAGTTTCTTCTTCAGGCAGTACAATGAACAACTTCATTTGTTGCCAGGTTACTCCATCTCTAATTTCTTTTGCCAAAGGTAGTTGGAACTGGCATACATCTGAAGATGCCACAATAAAAATGGCTTGGCACATTTTGTTGAGAAATTGCTCTTCTTTTATGATGAATTTACAAGTCAACACAGTGAGTAGTGGCTTGAAACTGACATGTTTCTGTCTATAATTCATACGTGGCTTCTCAGGATACTCCAAGAAACAACCAAGCCCTACTGAAGTGCATGCCTCATGAATGGAAGGAAATACATCTTCTGAGATTTCAATTAAATTCCTTCTGCTTAATAGATCAGATTAATCAAGAGCACTAATTCTGAATGGCCACAGTTCCTATCAGAACAGTATTCTGGTAAAGTCATAAAAGATCCAGTCTATTCCAGTGGTATTTGCGGTACCAGAAAACCACCTTTGAAAACTGTTACTTTCCAAAAAAAACCCTAAAAACACCAACCTTGTAACTCCAGAAAAGCATGTAAAACTTTGGATTGAGAGGCAATCTTTGGCAAAATGTTACATTTTATTCTATTTTTCTATTGACGCTATTTTTGGTACAAAGAGTTCTTTCTACTGCAGGAGATACATCTCAGACCCTTTGTCCTTGCCAGACAGTAGTAGAAAAAACAGCCCCTCCTTCCCCCCCTTTATTTTTTTTTTAAACTTAACAAACTAGGAACATACAGCAGGGATATGAGTAAGCAGGCAACAAAGGTATATTTTCAACTTCCTAAAGATACAGCAACTAAATCTACTTCATTAAAAGTGAGATGTTCCTTTATATTCTTCCTCTCTATCCTGGCCACTGGCAAAGTTGCATTATTATCCTATGAGTCATTCTTTCTTCAAAATATCTCTCTGGGTAGTACTTGTTAATTAAACTTTCTCATCCCCTCTTTCTCTCTCTCTTTTACAGTTGCTGGCAACAGTCTTGTATCCTCTCTTTTGAATAGACATCTATATGTAATCTCCCATTATTAAAGGAGTAGGAAGGAACTGACTATCTTTTCCATGTGTGCCTGTTGAGCATACAATTACTAATTATATCAAGTATGCCTTGTGAGTGCTACTGGTGATTTAAATAGTACATTTTCTTCATCTCTTTAGGACAATGTCATCTATTGTACAATGTTTCTGTCTGATTCTTTGGTGGCATTTTAGATAGTGAACTTGAAAAGTTCTTCAGTTTCATAAAGAAAAATGTGGAACATCTGTCTTTTCCATGGATGTGACTCTGCAGTAGCTAAACCAGCCTGCTGTTCAGAAATGCAGAGTGGGAAATAAGATGTCATTTGAATATGTGTGGTTATAATAGCTTGGTGGCAGTGCCATAGCCAAAGCCAATACTCATCAGAGTTGTAAATCATATGTAAAATCCTATGTATTGATTTGTTAATTTCATTGTTTTGTGAAATGACAGGAAAATGTTTTTCATGAAAACTAGGAGGTTTTACTCCAAACCATAAAAACATACATATATATTTCATGATAAGTCTGTTCTACAAAATACATAAAGAAGTAACAGCATGAATGAATCATGAAAGGATAATAGAGCTGTTATTTATGCTTAGTGAAACAAATTCACAGGGTGGCTCTGTAGAAGTTAGAGTTTATGTTTTTATCCATAGTCATTTGGCTCTGGACAGAGTAACAGCTTTAGCTTTAAGCATATTGCAGGATAGAGAAGGTTAAATATGAGTGAAGGGTAGCTCATGTATTGGAAGAATAAGAGAGAAAGCCTGAAAGGAGTAACACCTGAAGATCTTCAACTAAAATCAAACCTCGACCTTGGAGGCTACAGTAGAAATGAGTAATTAGAGAGAATGAGAAGTTTATAATTAGGACTGAATGGGAAGGTATAAGAATTCAGCAACTGATTAAACCTAAGCCAAGGAGATCCTGAAGAAAAAACAAACAAACAAACAAACAAACAAAAAAACCCAAACAAAAAACAAACCACAAACCAAAACAAAAAAAACCCACCATAAACCCCACAAAACAAACAGAAAACCAAACCAACCAACCAACCAAACAAACAAAAAACAGGAAAAGAATCTACCTCTTGGAAAATCAATTCAGATCTCACCCAGAAAATGACCCCTTTTGTAAGCAGAGACAAAGTAACACAGATTGCTGCACTCTGGGTGACCATGACTCTGCCATAAAGCTGATCTGGTAAATCCCTCAAAGTTCCATCCAGACCTATGTTTCTATGGATTCAACAGTAAGATAAAGATAAGGAGAACAGGCCATGATACGTGTGATGTTTAATCTTTATACTGCTGTCATGTATGAACATCAAGTGTTTGTTGGGACTGCAGTTGTCAAATTGTAAGCCAGCATGTGAAAACAGCTGTCTATCCTCAGCACCAACAAACACGACTAGATCTGTCATCATAATTACAGCTCAGAGCTGGATTGTCTTCAAATACCAACAACAGTCTGCACTGTGAGTGATGTCAAATAAGCCTGACTCAACTGGTTTAGGATCCATTTTGCTAGAGAGCATAATGACAGCCTTTCTCTTCTATGAAAGGTTGCAAAAGTTTCTGTGTATCTCTCCTATGAAATATTTCATGACTTGCTAAAAGAAGTCATTCTAGAAATCAAAAAATGATTTATACATTTAATAAAATAATTATGCCGTTTATTTATGTGCATATATTTTATCTTGATTACACTTCAACAATCTTGTTTCCTTACTAGAGCAGTGACTGTCTTCTGATACTGCTTTATGCATCTCTCACAAATGTTTATTTGCATGCATTTAGTATCTCAAGAGGGTTTTAATAGTAAACTGAGCTTTTCATCCCAGAAGAGTAGCACATTGGCAAGAAGTGACAGAGAGATGTTTGAAAGTATCTCCTGATTTAGCAAGGGCCTAGGAAAAAAAAAATTGATTTAGGAATCTTATTAAGAATAAAATTGTATAGTGTAAATATCACACTGTTGGCATAGCTGGTTTATCATGAATGTTACACTTCTCTGGGTTATCATTGCCCATGTGAAAAGGAAATAGGCCTCTTGAATGAAAAGAGCTAGAGACGGGCATTTCCCTTGTGACACAGAAGGAGGAGGAACCAAAAATATAACTCTTTGGATCAATTCCCAGTACCTTTTCTGAGCCTAACCTGTGCAACTGACCTGTGTACTAACTCTGACGAGGAAAGCAGATGACAGTCTTCAAATGTACAGATTATAACCTGCCATTTTGAAATTACAACTTCTAATATTCGTTCTCTAAGATGTAATTTCTCTTAAGTCTGGATATTGTTACACAGTCAATCTCAATTACAAGCAAGCCACGATACTCTACTTTCCCATCATGCATTACTCCTACATTCCTGAGTCATATTAATTATCATAACAGTCTAGCATACAAACAAAGTATAAAAACATTCCAGTAAAGTAAAACCATTAAGCAACTGGAATTACAGGTTACCAACACTATCATCCATATATAAATCAAAATGGCTGTCTTTAGGGAAAGAATTTTGCCTCTCAAAATTTTCTACCCTGAGGGTTTGCACATATTTCACGTGAAGTTTTATTAAATGTGAACTTTCACAGCAAATGGTAGTATTTTTAATGTGGAAAGTATACTGCTTTTGCAATATTGTATGGGGTAATAATCTGAAAGAAGTAGCCATATTTCTAAAATGAGCAAGCAAAAGAGAAAGAGAAGAATGTAAGAAAGAAAGAGGAAGGGAGGCTGGTAACAGTAAAAAATCGAACTAAAAGAGGAATTTCAAGTCCACTGTCACACGGCATAGATAATAAACTCCTTGCTAGATTTGTGTTTATACTTAAAGTTATCAATACAAAAAATTTTGAGTCACAGAATCTTAGAATCACTAAGGGTAGCAGCTCTTCTGGCCTATCTTCCTATCTCAAAGCTCAAGGCACATATTTTTCAATTTGGTCCTATTTTTATGCATGTGCATACTCCTGGAAACATGAAGCATGTTCTGTTGAAATTTTTAATCAGAAAATACATTTTCATTATATTCTGAATATTTTTTCACTTAAAGTCATCAAAATGGCTCAATTTACAAAATTTGTAAAATTTTAAAAGCCAGACATTATGCAGTAACACATTTAAATTGAAAAGTACTGGTAACAAACTGATAGTTATGAATGGAGCATATGAAGGGCACTGACTGAAATAAAATCTGGTGATGATTCCTTTCTTAGCTGCAGGCTGCACATTATGAGTTCAAGCCTAAGTCCAATATTATTGTCATTTCACTTTCCATTCCCTAGTGAAGCCAGCTTGGTCTCTGGATATGGGAACCCAAAACAGATGGGAAAGCTGTCGGCTACTTCATTTCACTTTTATGATACAGGTAGAAGGTTTCTCCCTCTGCACCATGACTCTCAGAATAAGATGAGGACATTTTCGTGTTTATAAATACAAATAGAGCTGCACATGCAGACACATACACGTTATGTTCCATAATGCAACGTAATAAACATAGCAAAAGTCATTAGCTTAAATTCAGCTGAGCATTGAAGATGACTGAACATAAAGGGAAGATCTGAATCTAAATATAAAACTCATTGGTTTCTTCAGAAGTGATTTTTGTAGTCACATTGGATATCTACCTACCCTGTAGACTGTATCAAAGAATTAACCAGAACTTCTAATCACTGAGAAAACAATGCAATACCAGTATACAAAAAGGAATAGAAGCAGTGTGAGAACATGCACGTTAGCTGACAAATTGAATCGTGAATTAATTGCTATTATTTATTTCTAATTCTTGTCTAATTGCCATCAGTGACATAACAGGAGTTAATTCACATTTCTAAAGGCCATTTTTTGTTATGGGAAATCTGCGACCTCAGAACTATAAAATCTCAGCATGGTTTATACATTTTCTTTTTCATGGTTTCTTCATAACTTATAGCTTAGAAATAGAGAATCAACTTGTACCAGTTCAGGATCTACTCCCCATTGATGAAGGAAACTGTGGGAAGGGAAAAATGAGTTTTTTCTATGAAATGTTAAGTTCCAGTGTACATACCCTAGGATACCCTAGAACCACAGTGATCAAGGGAAAGCAATTACTTTTTAAGCTGGTATTCCAGAATAGAGAACTTGCATTTCAAAGACACATTCTCGTATAACACAGTGTTGTTCCCCACAACTAAGGCTTGCAGAATCTCTTTCAAATTTCACACAGGCATATGTGAGGAATGTGCAAGGAACAGGGAATAAAATATACTACCACAGATCTTCAGTGATGATGTCAAAGTCAAAAAGTATCATGTTATTTGTAGGCATGAAACATAGCTAATGGAAGACCTTTGAGAATGAAAAAAAGCTATTATTTGAGATATAATAGGCCCCAATCTCCACTCCTGACTATGCAACCCAGCAAGAACAGATAGATATCCTCAAGAAAGAACCTCATCTTTTGTGTCAGCCTGCAGTGAGAAAGGAAGAGAGAGGATATGTCTCAATTCCATCCTGACTAGATGGAGTATATGTCTGTAACAGTTGCTAACATTTCTTAGATATGCTCTTTAATCACATGCACAATAATGTAATTAAAGGTGCAAAACCACCAAAAAATTAAAGGCTTGTCTAAAGAAGTGATGATTCACAAAGAATTGAATACACAAAACCTGGTTTGAGTCTGAGTCATGTGGAGCTCAGTGTACTACTGATTTTTGCCAGAGGCAATTGTAATAATGTTGCAAAAGATTAAAATTTTAAATATGATTAAACTCATTAAGAACTTGTTTTGAAGCTTAAGTGGATGTGGCAGTAGAGAAGAGGTTTGGATGCAACTGTGAATCATGCCGGTGCCACTTTGAAAAACTGCTTTCCAAACACTTGAGTTGTACTCTGTGCTTAGGAAAATGAGCTAAACTGGTTTCCCAATGCCATATGCCTGTAAAAGTGAGAAAGCTCACTGACCCACAAACACTGTTTGCTATAGTGCCTTTGCAAGTCTTATCTCCTGCCAACCGTGTAATAACCTGAGACTATATTTGAAACTGATAGGGAATGAAACTGAGAAGAAGGAATGGTTGGACAAATTAAATATGAAGACTTTTCAGTTTAAAAAGTTGCCAGAAGCTTGTCAATAGGGATTTAAATACGTGGGATGAGCCACATTCTGGAAACATCATTCTCGCATCACTTTATATACAACTTATTTAGATTATACAACAACTTCTAAGTGTTTATATATAGATGTGAGGATTCCCACTTACATAAAGTAGAAGATAATTAGAAAAGGAGATAAATAGATCACTACTTATTTGTAAGAAACACCATTGCAACTCTCTATTAAAGTTTCTACTTCCTCTAGTAAGGCTCATGAGCTCTGGTCTTCAACTAAACAATTCCAGATTTCCTAGGTTTTGGTACAAAGCTTGTGAATTACTCAGAATTATTCTCCTCCCCAGTGCTGCTGAAGAAGCAGCTACAAGTTGTCCGAAGCTAAAAGAGTCTGCACTTACCTGTGATATTTACAAATGCATTTGAGGCTTTCCCTAATCAAGCTGTTCACTGCCATTTATTTCAAAAAGTTTTAAAATAAGTCATGAATGTCCTTACTCAATTGAAAAAGGAAACCTTTTCTAAACAAAGGTTAGAATTAACCAGTTACTTTCCTAAGACAAACTCAGTAAAAGAGGTAGTATCATAAAACTACTCGATCTTTTCTTTTCCCCAATGCAAAGTCCATGAACATGTCTGTTAACAGGAAATCATTGGGCTTGGTAGGACTTTGTTTTCTCAGGGGACTGAAATTTCAACAATTTCAAGAGTTTCTCTGCAATGCTCATTATTTTTCATTACTTAAAAATGAAGGAAGATATACAGATCAGCAAATTTCATCAAATCATCAAAAAGATGAGGTTGTTGTTTAGATATTAATATAATTTCTTCAGGAAATAAAATCAGAACATAGGCAGTGCTCCTCACATTTAATACTTTTAAATCTCAATATTCTTAAACTTGTTATTCTGTCCTCTCAAGTCTGTCTTTATTAATTGTTACTAGGGGGTAGCCTTCATTTTCACTGTGTATTAGTGAACCTCTCAGCAGGTAAAACACCGGCTTTCAGAAGCCCAATCCCAGATATGTGAACCATTTTAATACTACATAAATTCAAAGGGCTGCTATTTTTTTTAATGGACCCTAAACTAATAGTGCAACAGTTCACAACATAGAATCATGGAATCATTTTTATTGGAAGAGACCTTTAAGATCATCAAGTCCAACCATGAACCTAACACTGCCAAAACTACCATTAAACCACATCCCTCAGGGCTACATCTACACATCTTTCAAATACCTCCAGGGATGGTAACTTAACCACTTCCCTGGGCAGCCTGTTCCAATGCTTGATAACCCTGCCAGTGAAGAATTTTTTCCTAATATCCAATGTAAACCTCCCCTGGAGCAGCTTGTCCTATCACCTGTTACTTAGGAGAAGCGACTGACCCCCATCTCTCTACAACCCCCTTTCAGATAATTGTAGAGAGCAATAAAGTCTCCCCTCAGCCTCCTTTTCTCCAGGCTGAACAACCCCAGTTCCCTCAGCCACTCCTCGTAAGACTTGCGCTCTAGATACCCCTCACCAGCTTGTGCTCACCCCCTCACATATTTATAGAGTCAAAACTTTGGGCTAGCATTGAACTGAAAACCACAAAGTTCAAGGCAAAATCGATTTAAATTTCTAGCCCTGAGACTTCTCAAACTCTAAAGACTTTGTGATTTAAAATGACAAGACCTAATGTAAGACAGAATATTATTAGTATTCTAGTCCATTTTTTCTAGCTCAGTTCAGCTCTACCTGTAGTTTGTGTCTCATATGTTTCAGTATCTTACAATGGACTTTCACTGAAGGAACAAAATATGAATAACTTTAAGCATGCATTGCTGAATTGAGACCTAAAAATATAAATATAAACCAAAGATTAATAGTTATGTCCAATTGTCTCTGGGATTCAAGGAAAATGTTCCAACTAGTGTACTTCAATTACATAACTATTTAGCCTCTATTAAACAACAACTTGTTATATAGAATAGGCTTCAAAACAGAATACCTTACTAATGCCAGACAAGTTCTACGTGTCTGCAAAGGAAATTTGCTACTTCCATACACAGTTCCATTCAATGCTACTGTCTTAAAATTGACCTGGTGCAAATAAACATTTTTTTCGTAGGCTTCATTTACCTCTGTAACAAGCCTCAGGTTTCCTAAATGTCTTAAAGGCAAAAACCCACCACCTTGGCAATAGATATTAAAAAGCTAATGATTTTTTAATTTTTTTACATGGGAAAAAAATCAGCACTAAGACAATTGATTATTTCTGAATCACAGAATATTATAGTAGCACCACGCTTATGAAGAACACAGTATTCATTATTCCCCCTGGAATTTTCCTCTGGTGACAGCAATCTTTGAAAAAAAAAGTATTCTCTTCATCTTCCCAGATGCATTACTACACCTACCTGCTCCCCCCCAATCAAAATTACTTACAATAAGTGCAATTATTCAGTATTCTTTTGCATTTTACTGGGAAAGGGCTGGAAATAGAGGAATCTGCTTGGAGTGAAACTATTTCTTAGCAGTTACATATAATTATATAATAAATCCTGAACTACACAGTTTGAGGAGTCATATGTGCATCACCTGCCAAAATGTGATCTGTAATCAGAAACAAGACATTCCTTTACCCCAGACCTCTGAAGAGTCAGGGGCTCATAGTTAGGGGTGGTTCTTCACTTTGATTTTGTGTAAGATATAATCAAAAAAGTAATAATCTAAACCTAATGACTTGAGATACCATTATACTAACACACAGTGTGCATACACAGGTTATCGATTTGTTGCTCTGATTTTTTACACAAATCCTGTGATTTATTCCAGTAGAGAATTCATCCTAAAAGCACATATGGCACCAGTCTCTTTATTCCAAGTGAATGTTCTTAGCACTGTATGAAGTAGTCTCCTTATTCTCTCTCATTGTCTCTCACAACAAAACAGATATTCAGTTATAGGTCATTAGCACAATGTGGGAGAGTCCAAAAGAGACGATGGACAAGTTTTGGCTGCCTGCTTTCCAGAAGCTGGATATCTAAATCTGAAGTAAAAGTTACACCCAGACAACTTTCTACCTCAATGAGTGTACCAAGCAACAAACTTATTAAGAGGTGAGGATCATCAGTTAAGAAAAAGTTATGAGACAGGTTCTTTGAAAGAAAATGGCTACCTTTTTACTGACTGTACATTTTTATACTGTATAATCCTCCTTGAAGCCCTGAGAGAAATGCCTCTAAGAGGAAGGAGGTTTCCAGGGCTACTCTGTCCTTCATTTTTCTGTTACTAGCTTGAGCAGATCCCACACTAAGATTCTGCCTAATCTCCTTCTTGTGCTATGACGCAAAACATAGCATTCTGCATTCCATTTTTACCTAAAAGGTTAGGGGTTGCAGTCTTTAGATGCTTACATACTTCTCTATTTTGATTGCCATTCTGTAAATAAATCTGTCTTTCTTTTACTCTTTATCTTTTCTGATTCCACCTACGTAATTTTTTTGGGTCAGGTATTGACCACTACTCTGCGTTTATAGCAATGCATTTATAGGCACTGCTACAACACAGATAATAAAATAATAATAAATAGCTATCAGTGAATGAATGATGTTCTGTAATGATGCCAAAGCCTACCTGACAAGCCACAAAGCCTGAATCATCTTCATATTAAGTCTGACATTTCCTTGCCCATTGTAGTGAAGGATTTGGGTTTTTTTACCTGTTCTCCAGTTTAACAGAGAGCTTAGGAAGGATATGCAGCACATGATACTGTGATAAAAATAAGAAGGTGTAATACATCAATGGAACCAGAGGCAAAAGTAACTCATGGTACTGATTCCCGTCATAGATGCCAACAACTCAAAAAGTTGCAGCTCATGAGTTCATAAAAAAAAAAAAAAAAAAAAAAAAAAAGTTGACTATTCCACAAGCTGTTTTCGCCCCTACCCCATGGCTGCATGACAGTAATTTAGTAATTCTTGATATGAAAGTTTGTCAGATGCATATTCCAGGCAATACCTCCTCCCCCTCGTTGAATCATGCAGGCTGTGTCCTAATCAAATTATATTTTTGAAGTGTTTCCTCACTGAATCCCACAAGATTGTTTCTCATATTTTCCCCCACACCTGCTTTTTAAACTAACTATCCTGAGGCTGCCAGCAGAGCCATCTTTCTTCTCTCTCTCCCCCCACTTTCCATTTTTTGGAGGGGGGGACGGAGGGAGGAAGAGAGTCATGGAGTTATGTTCGTCATTTTTCAGTCCTTCACAATCTGCCCCGTCAGCTGGTAATATCTAAAAATATCAGGAAGATCAATGCCTTTTTTCTGTCATTTCAGGCTTATGCCTGCATTTTTTTCATATGGCTGAGAAGGAGGAGGTGGTGTCTATTAATGGCAGGAAAATACTTGTGCTCAGATATGTTGTGTCCTGTTAGTTGGACTGTCACTGACCTTCCCTAATATTTATGAGGAAGCTCATTGATTTCTTCCATCAAATACAATTGGATACTCCCCCTTACAGGCCAGGGACTGAAGGCTTGCTGGACAGGACATGGAATCTTTCACCTAAGCTGCTGCCATTTGCTTCCTCATCATTACTCAGTGATTAAACACAAGAACAAAACATTATGTCCTTGGCTGCCCACTGGTTACCCCTGCTTATCACAAGCCTGTTACATCATACCCTGTTTTTTATTTACAATGGACTCACTGTTGTCTTTTGAATAATTTCCAGTTGTATTCCAAGAGTTCATTTCTGTGCATTGTAATAACTATGTACCACCTGTTTCCTCACAAACTGTCCTATTTCACTTATGCTCAATCGTTTGCTAAAACAGACCTCATTCCTGGGGCTACAGCCTAGTGCTTTTTAGAACTTTTTCTGATGTTCCACCAATACAAAGAAGCTGATAACACCTTCAGTCCTCCCTTAGTTGCTGGCACAAAAGTAGAAGGGGAGAGAGGGTGACAGGAAGAGATGATTAGGGAAGGCTGAAAGGCAGCTGTACGTTAACAACTTTATGGGAGTCAGTTCACCAACACAGTAACTCGAGTAGGACACATCCACCACCCTGAATATGGTGGGGAGAAGGTATTGCCTGGCCCCTGGAACCGTGCAGCAGTGGGAACAGGTGATTCATGTACAACTTAAGGCAAAGTTAGGATCACTTTTATTAATACTTGGGCTTGAACTACTTTCCAGCAGATCTCGCCCTGGGAAAATCAAAGACTCCAGGGACTGCTGCCTTAGCCTAGCACTGATCACAACCAGTCTCTCAGTACACATGCCTAAAACCATCTATTACTACTGAGGGCTGGTTTGCAGCTGCCACTTCAGCTCAAGCTGGTTCTATGTCCTCCTCTTACTCCTCACAAATTAGTGATTAGTAAAGACATGATATAAAAATCATAGCTCACATTGTACCAAGGAAACATGAAGTCTTAGCTCTTGCACGTACACTCTTAGCAATCATTGTCAATGATAAGCTGAAAAACTTCTCTTTCCTAAGTATAAACACCAACAAACTCTGAAAACTGTAACTGTCATGGATCACGTGGAGAAAAACCCATTCTGTTGGCACATATAAACTACCTCTCTGTGACAAAGGCAATGCAAATAAAGGAAGACAGATGGACCTTGCACAGAGGACACTGAAGAGGGACTGGCAGCTTCATTGAAAACTTTACATATTCTTTATCAGTTATTTAAAAATAAGCTGTGCACAAACTGAAGCAGCCCGGGGATTTAAGTGCCACATTTATATTTAAAAGAATCTCCATCGAAGAGACACAACACAATGTCAATCATTATCTCAAGTCAAAGGAACTAGATGTTAATAGGAATTGGTTGGGGGAAGATGGGTAAAGGTTTTAAAGTGGTTTTGCCATACATAAATGGCAACAAGCACACAATAAATCTGAAATAATTAGGTATATTCATTCCTATTTGGCATATTGACTAGAAGTCAAAATCTGCAGTGGCCTTCATTGAAGGTATTGAGTAACAATCCTCTCCCTCATGTTCAACAATTGTAAACTGTAGACTCTGGGTTTAGGCCTGAGCCATGCAATTATCCAGGAACTACAAAACCTGTTTCACCATGAGATGGGAAACATTTGGAGCATAGCGTGATGTTGTACGGCCAATTTCTTTAATTAAGAAGTCTTTAGTAAGACAGGTCCCTTTGTAAGGACGATGCAAGTATTAAGAAGAAGCAAAGTGTAAATGTTTCATGTAAGTTTTTTTAGCCTTTGTACCTTTAGAGTTAGGCACATTGTTAAAGATCATTGAGGAGTTGCACTTTTGAGAAAAAGACTTATGGGCTTCCTGAGCTGCTAGAACTTCTAGACACTCTATTTTCTGATCTAGCAGTCCGTATAGACCCCAAGTATGTTGTCCTGATTACTGGTAAGAAACAAAGTAAGCAGTCAATGAAAATTTTTTAAACCAAATCACATAAATGTTTATCTGGACATGATGGATGGTTCTTGGGAAACTTCAGCTAGATTTGTGGGCTGCCATATAGCCTTGGCAAGGAATTCAGTCTATCCAGGGCACTAGTCTGAATCTAACTGTAGAAGAGCATAGCAGCATTTTAATCCTTCTCAGGAGCTTTTTAGAGATAAAATCCAAAAGTGATACCAAGATGTTCCTATCATAAGGCAACAGTTACCAAATAAGATAGATATGACAGCAATAGATAGCTATCACATGGACTTCACCCTACCTCAGCAGCCTAAACTGAGCTTAAATGACTGATCATATTTCTCTTTAATTTACCATATCCTCAGAATCCTCCATGTATGTCAATTTGATAGGCATTAAGACTGACAGTGCACAGCTTTCTGGCCATCTCAACATCTCTGTCACAGATGTACACATTTTATCCTCGTACCAGTAACAGCTCTTTGTCCTTTGGTCTAGTTCAGTGTTGTGCATCTCTCTCACAGGACATGTCTATACCATGCCTAAGTCCTACCAGGGCATCTTATTACCAGTGAAATGTACAGCAAGATGAGTCCTTCCAAAAATTCCAGACAGGTTCTCAATTACCATTACTAAAATAAGGAAAAATGAAAATACCCATATGCATCCTGATGCCACATCAAACTGAATGTGAAGAGAAGGGAAAGCTGCTGATACCGATCAGTTCACCAGCAAGATTATGTTAGAACTGCTGAAATAGGGAGAGGCAAGAAAATGGTGTCAGGCATATTAGGTGGATGCTAGAGAACTAGTTAGGTGCAACCAGCCTAAATATACAGAATCTATGAGAGGATTCAACAGCAGGGACAGAAGCGGAGAAGAGAGCAATAGATATTGGGGAGGATAGACAAAGATGGGAAACTAGCTATTTAAGTTACTGTTCATTGTCAGTAAAACACATCACCTGGTCTATTGGAGCTGCATCACAACTGACAAAGAGCCAGATAATTTGGAGTGGTATTGACAATACTTGGGCAGGTCAGCTTGGAGAAAAATATGTGAATATCTTAAAAGAAAATAAAAAAATCTGATTATTAAACAATTCATAGGTTTAGTTTCATTAACAAACAGTAAGTGAGAAAGAACAGGAGAGAGAATCTCTGAAGAATGTATGAGTGTACCCAATAACAGAAATTAGTAACATCAACTTGTCTAAGAAAATAGGAAAAAAACTAAGCTAAGGCAAATTGCATAAAATCATTATACAGAGGTTTTTTTTCCTCCACTGCTACACCTCCCACTTCCCTAAATCAGTAGTCACTAGAGAGGTCATAATTATTTTCTTAACCGTGCCACATTAAGAGACCGGTATATATGAAATATACTGGATACCCCTCATCTGAACACGTATGCCCAGCCAAAGCTCTTATAGAATGCATGGGGAAGAGGAAATACTGAGACAGTACTACTGTGTAGAAATCAGGATGAAAAAAAATGTTTGTTCTTGTCTCACAGCTGCCATGCTTGATGCACTCTACTATGCTGCCTCACTCTGAGTTATTACATCATTCTATCTACTCTTGAGGCAAGATATCTCATTGAATTAACATTTGCATATTTATATCTCATCTAAAAATACCTGTAAACATATGTATATAAATACTGTATCCCACCTGCCCATCAGCCCCAGTCACCTCCCACCTCCTGCTCACTAATAGCACAGTCCTGCATCACCTCCCACTCAGCTGAGCGATCCTGTGCTAGTTGCTTTCGACATACTCACAGCTATATATATTTATGAGCACGATAAAACCCTTCTGGGAAGTAAAGATAGCATCTTTTTTGCAAGAGTTACAATGCATTTTAGAGTCAGTGTGATGCTCTGGGGTTTTTTTTTATACTGTATATTATGTGCTACATTTACATATACATGTATGTCTTCGGAATTCATCTAGTTTGAAAAAGTATGTATCATTAAGAGTAAAAAAAACCCCACAATCAGCCATGTTTATGTAGGCAAAAGTATGTTTTCTAGCACAATAATTAAGTCTCGATAATTCTGAGTTACCAATAGACATTACAAAAAAGTAAACTATATAGAGGTAGATTTCTCAGAGCACCTACATTCTACCATGGAAAGACAGTCTTTTCATTACTTGTATTCTATACATTCTTAATGAGAGGCTAAATGCAACCGTGGTTAGGAATTCCTAGTGTTACTATGTCTTCTATCCATTCCTAGGACATTGCAGATGTAAATCCGACATGGAATGATTTTCACACAATGCAAATTTTAATTTTTCTCTTGCTTTTCTTGTGAGACTCTTCAACTGTGTAGTATTTGATCTCACTGTAAAGAGTATTTCGTGATTCAAGCTGATTTTCATTGCTTAATTTCATGCAACCATTCTAAAATAAAAATTCCCCTATCTTGGTATTTGCCCTTTTCAAGTGCATGTTAACAAATATCATAACCTTTTTGCTCCATACTTTTTATTTGGCCAGTTATACATAGCAATTTCTTTTCATGGTCAGTCAATTGCCTTAATCTCTAACTTGTCTCTAGTGGGTTGAATTGTAATACAAAAACATCTATAAAACTCTCAGTGTGAGTTTGACTGGAGATCCTCTTAGAAAAGTTTCCCAATGCATGTGGGACTACGTCTCTGTATTACATGGATTCATTTGTGTTAATTCTGTTAATTCTGTGCAAAATCCTGGTCTTTATAAGGAGTTCAATGAACTCCCTGTGATTGATGGAATGATAATTGCTACCCACCTCATTGACTGTCACATGAACACTATGATCAAGAAATGGTCTCATTCTCACTCAAGTCTCAAGTCCCTTTTTTTTAATTCCCACAATACAGAAGGAGTATCCAGAATATTTCTGGAGGGTCAAAATTCAAGCTCTGGACTGAAATTTTCAGAGAATTGGACATTCATGTACACCTGCTAGGTGGTACATTTTGATTTTTGGCAGGGGCAGAGAGGAACTAATTCCTCCTGTGGCCAGTACTCTGCAGCACTGTCACTTGCAGTTTATGATTTGACATACAGCATATTAGAGGCAGGAATGACTCCTTACAAGAACAACTTCTCTTGGCAAGCCAAAGAAAAGTATAACTAAACTTTTAACTGTCTACATCTAATAGCTTTAAAATATTTAAATATTTTCTGAAACAAGACCTGGGGTATACCAGTATCTCTTGATATTTAAAATATTACCATATTACTCACCAAAAGCTTGTTTCCAGTCAGTGAGTCTCTAATCTAGTTTTTGTTTCATTGGGATTTTTAGGTGTCAAGCTTCTAGGTATCAGAAATTACCAAGAAAGCAACAAAAATATAATGTGATTCCATAAATATCATAACTATCTCCAATAAAAGAAAAATATTATCTATTCAGGTCCTTATTTTAATCTTCTTCTCTGCTTCTCCTGAAAGCTCAACTAATTAGCTTCTGAGTGTGGGTCCAAGTACAGTTCTACAGGATGCCAGACCTGATAAACCCAATGTATTTTCTGAAGATGTGAGCCCGAATCTTAAGGCAGATTGTCGTATGAAGTGGCATGACAACAAAGTAGACATTCCAATGCAGGAGGCAAAAAAGTCTAGGAAAGCATTTTAATTATGTTTATGCTTTTCAGTGAGCATAATAATAAGTACAGACAAGCAAGTAGGCAGCAACAAAACTCATGGGGATTATTTGTAAACTGCTGTAAAGTTAAACTAATTAATTAAGTGCAATTGATATTCAGTTGCATTATCCTCAATAGGATAGAAGGAGAATTTTAGTTAACACGGACATTTGTTTGAACTGTATTTCTGCATCAAAGCATCAAGACCTCTCTTAAAAATTAAAAGAAGTAGTTTCTCCAAACAAAGGAGTTACTGCAATGTGAATAGTAGATAATGGCACTTTGTTAATTTTTAGGGAAAAAAATGTTTGTTCACTTTAAAAATTTAAACAACTTCCATATTTCACTGGCTATAATTGTCAAAGGCAGAGAAGGTAGGTTTCACAAATTACAGGTAAAGACAAAACAAAGGAAGCCATTCTGCCAAAGGAGAGACTTACTCTTGCCTCATTGCAAAACAGGTTAATTTTCTGTTTAAGGCATTTTGCACTTTCTCTTGGCACCACAAAGTTCCTATATGTCCCGGAAGATTTCCACTGCTTAGAAAGAATCATAGCAAATGACCAGAAATGCTGGTTGCATTGCATAGTGGCCATTTCCCTAAAGTTATTTCAGAATGCTGTAGAATATAGTGTACTGAACGTACATAATCCTCGAGTTTTTTCAATCGTTGATGTCACCATTAAGTAATTCCCTTAGCTCAGGAAGAGAACTATAATCACTACTTTACTTTGCAAGAAACAAAGGTGCTATACTCAGAATTTAGTCACTGGAAATTAATGGAGGCCTCTGGGTACCATCTGAAAACAAATTTCTAGCCATTCTCATTTCTTCTTTATACATTTTTTTCTGAACTCCACACTATGCCCACTTTTGCATTTCTGAGTTGCCATCCTTTAAAAGATTCACTGAATGCCAAGTTTAAGCTTATACATATCAAGAAGATCTGTCCATAAAGGATAGTGGGAGTTCCATCTGTAAGTCTTCACAAACTACTGTGGTAATCATTGCTAATCACCCATGTTTCCAATGTAGTCAATATAAATAATTCCACAAACAACATTTGCACAGTTCTGACATGTGGCAAGTGTTGAGTAGCTATGTTTAGCACATGCTGGATAATCCAAGTTCTTCATACACATTAAATTAGCAATTTTGACTCATAATAAAGAGAGAAAGACAAAAAAGGTTTTTAAAATCTATTTTGACTATAAGAGGAATATGTGTGTCATGCAAGAGTGATAAAAACTTATAGGAAGAGGTGCTTAATATAAGGAGCAAGGTACTTTTTCTCATTATGTACTACCAGTGTTATCACTAAAGCTTTTCTGTTATTCAGTACAGAGGAATCCTTGGGTAGTGTATAGATGCTATAGTTGTTCCTACATCCTCCTCTCCTCAGCCAATATTCTGAGTATTGAAGCTTTAAAAAGGAAACACGAGTTGATATCTAACTGTCAGAATAGTCCCTTAGGGAAACAGCAGACCTGCTTAACGTTATTCCTTATGAAGACTTCCACACTTTCTCCCAACTTCTGCAGCTTTTATTAACAGGAATTCTGGTGTTTGCTCTCTTTGGGGAGGAAATGCTCAGTTGTTTCTCTTAGAGAAAGTATCATGGTTATATTTATCTTCTTTGGAGAAAGTAGAGTGATTGGAAAATGGAATATTTTCCTAGTAAAAACTCTGATTTTTGTTGCATAAATTTGAATATTTTATTTGCTAATGTTACTACAGTTCCTTCTGCTTGCCAGCTCAGATGTTCTCTCCTCTTATGCAACACAGCCACCCATAAACATTAGAAGACCAGTGTTTAAGGAGAATAGTCACTTGCCACAGGGACATAAGAACATAAGACAAGGAAAACTTAGGTCAGGGCAGCAAACTTATTCTCCTCTAGAGTAGAAGAGTCAGATAAAAATTAGAACTGGACACGACTAGAGTATTTGGCTGAAATGCTGTGCGTATCATTCATTTTTTTTGCAAGAGAAACCTAAAATTTGCAGATGGAAGCCTGAAACTTTCTGTAAAATTCTACAAGGTGAAAACAGCATTAGTATTTTAAGATTCGGGTGAATATTAGTTATGTTATTACTGTGATTACTAGCATGGCATTTGACAAATGAAGAAACTAAGTCATTAAGGAGAGTACTTACTCAGGGTCAACCATTGAAGTGGTGACTAAGGCGACTAAGTCTGAAGGTTCAGACTAAGGAAGTCTGAACCAAGCAGTCAGAATCATCAGTGAGGGACAGAAGGTTGGGGAGAGGAAAGGATTGTATGAGCTGCAATTCTAATTGACTTTAAAAGCTATGGAACCACATCTTAAACTTTGCCTCTTGAAACAGACACCTTCACTCTGCTCACTGTGGAAACTTTTGTTGCTGTGTTGTCACTTCCCCCCACCCCACCACACCTCACCTCAAATAATATATTTCTTCCGAATAACAAAGGAGCATTATCCCAAATGGATCTCTGCTCTTTTTCCTCTGAAAAGCTTTTGGCTTGATCTTTCCTTTGTCCAGCTTCTAGGCAGCTCTTCTGATGAACACAAATGCTCAACAGAGATGCAAAAACACACAAGATTAGCATTCCTCATCAGTATACACCGGACGTTCGTTATCACAAGATTCTTACTAGATAACAAGCAGCAAGCAGAAGCATAGCTGCGTATTCGTACATCAAGGTAACTTTTCGTTCTGCAGTGTGGCAACTCACATCTTCTATAAAAGATTTGCTTTCATTTGCATGTTTATTTGGATACCCTCTCAGTTCCTTGTGTCTAATATAAAATGCAAATTAATTCCAGGGGTATTCAGCTGTGGTAGAAATTCCACAGATTCCCCTCTCTTGCAGTATCTCAGAGTGTTAGTAAACATAACAGACAACCAATCAGTCAGGCTACAGTAACACACACGTCTCCAGAAGGCAGTGAGAAAGCCTTAAATAAAACATAGTACCAGCCTTCAGTAGAGTGCATTGAGACAAACGCCAGGGATGTGAAAGGTGTCGCTGGGATTACCGATGACGTGCTAATGGTTGTTCAAGCAATCTCTGTGCCTCCTTCTCTCTGACTCACTGTCTCCCTTTGGAGGCTCCTCTCACGTCATTAAGGGACCGAGGGTTATTCACAGATCACTGACTAAACGCAAGCTTTAGCTTCCCGCCTGCATTCCCCTGGTCATATGAACAGGACTGAGGTCACTGCCAAGCAGCCTTTGAGCTTTTTTATCAATAGACCCAATGAAAAAAAGGAACAAAACAAACAACAACAAAAACTTGAGTGCCTTCTGCTCTCCTGTTTCTATCTCCCACCACCCACCCCCTCAAAATCAGGACTTGCCTTTCTGGTTTTTTCCCAAAGGGTTAAAAATTCCCCTGATCACAGCAGAAGATGTTTTATGGTTTATAACTCTTTCCAGAGGTTTCTGACTAATAATGCAAGGTGAAATACATATAAATATATATAAAGCTCTCAAGTTTTATGTGAGAATCCAGCTTCAGGATAACTGCTAGAGAAACCTTTTGTTACTACTAGAAACAAATGAGCCACCAGTCAACCTAGCCATTTACTTATACACCTGTTTCTAATTACATTTTACAGTGTGCTGTGATGCTCTCTCACATGCTCTTTATTCCACCACTTTAGTAGGAAGTGCTACAGGCACTTCCAGTGCAATGTCTTTAACTCAAGCCCTTTCCCAGTCACTATTATCACTCACTCAAGCGCTTTACTGTTGTTGATTTTTCAAATTGGATACCATGAGTTAGTCATCATTTTCAGTGTAATCCCCAAATGAGACAGGCACAACACAGTACAGCCCCAGTGTGGACACTGTTGTATTGTTTGAATGGTGCTTTCAACTGACCACAGTGTGGGTTTTTTTCCCCTCTCCATGTGGAGCTAATCTGTACTATAAAACGTGTATTTATACTAAGATAATCGGAACAATACTATGGGAACGTAATGAGTACAATTAGAATCTACAGGAAAGTAGTAAAATATTTGTGTGCAGGAAAAAATCTCTATGAGAGAAGACTATTTTATAAAGGATGACAAAAATGAAGGACTCATATCCTATGTCTTCCATGAACACAAGCTATCAAAATGGCTTCAACACATACAAGCAAATTCATCGCAGGTGCACGAGAGTAACCCACTCATAGGGCTTTTACACATGATCTTCCTCAGACCCTCAAGTGTAGTTACCCCTATATTACCTTCTCCCCATTTTATTTATTTTCTTTCTATTGCTTTTATCCAGGTACAAGTGTTTCATCTGTAATCCTCACGATGTTGCAACATTTCAACAGTCAAGATGCCACCTTTTTTTACCTAGAGCTCTCAAACTCAAGCCAAGCAGCAGATTCACTTCAGCACCCTCTGGTATTCCCAAAATGCTCTGCTAATTCATCACGAAAGCCTATCCCACCACACCTGAGATAACAAAACAAGATTATTATTTTTCTCCAGAGATAACAACTTCTGTTGCTTGCCAAGAACTTTTGTTTTGGGAGGCTTAAGCCTCTATTTTGCATAAGTACTTCACATGATAACAGTAAAAAGGGTTGGAATGAGGCTACATAGACTCAAAAATCAGGCAGAGTCTGGAAAATAGAAAAGATAAGGATAGTAACAGGCTTAATCTGCTTAAGCCTTTTTGTCTGCTAACACTGAAATGGAGATGGTAACCTAGAGATGAGATAAATCAGCAAGAAAAAAAACCTCAGGACTTTAACATGTTAAACCACTAGAGCAAAATTTTCCAGATTGTATTTCTTAGCACCCCAGCACAGCCCATTAAATGTAGCTGTGGCAATGAACCAGACTGGGGAGGATTCTATTTTTCATCTCCTCCCAAGCACTCTGCGGAAGGAAAATACCACGCCAAGTTCGCAGTTTACATTTTGTGACAGGGTGACGCTCTTAAAAATTAGTTGTACCCTCCACTGAAAGTATAGTTTTCTGCTGTCATGACTAAATCTCCTGAAATAACAAGACAGTTTATTTTCACACCCCACAGTTCTCTGTGGTAAAGAAATTCCAATTTATTTTTGTCTCTCTTCTTCCTATTTTCAACATTTGTGACACTTCTGCTTTATAAGATAAACATTTGAAAAGGAAGACATCTCCGCACTACAGAAACACACTTTTATCATGCTGGCTTTTAAAAGAAAAGTTCAGTTCAGAAAGGGGGGAGAAATCACATAATGAGAAAAATTACTTTGGATAGTCCTGCATATGAATTATTCATGTTCTGTTTTGTAGTCCCCTTAATTCTCCAAGAAATATCAAATGATTCAGCAAGCCTATGATTTTCTGTGTTAATCAGATGTCTGACACTATATTCAGACCTGATGATGGGCCAAAAGAGAAAGAACTTCTTTATGTGAGCTAACTGCAAAGACTCTCAACGAATCCCACTCAGTTTCATGCCTTCGTGTAATAAGATGTTCAAATGCAATGTAATTATATTAGTGAGAATGGAAGATTCCATCTAATGATTTATAGTCTGACTGCTAAGAAATCAAGAAAGTAGTTTGGCTGATATTTCCACCAGAACTATTATGTACAAAATTAACTATTGCTTTCAATTCTTTTGGGAAAAAAAAAAAAAAAAAAAAAGATACCGTTTCCCTAATTTATTTATTTCTTTGAAATTTTCTAATACAGCTATTCTAGCCTATGGTTTCTTTTTCCAATACATTTCACACATCATCACTATTTGTACATACACACATTATATAAACACATATTAAATATATAATGGTTAGGTTATCTTTCTAACAAATCAGAAAAACAATCTAGACAGCTTTCTGTTCTGTTTGATTGTTTTCATCTCAGCTGTTGAGAGCCCCGTTATGTCATATTTTACAAATCCATCAGTAATACAGAAAGACAGAAAAATGCAGTATGTTTGTCCAGAACACAGAAAATCTGTAGCATGGCCTACATAGATCTGTATATGGTCTATCTAGACAACTCTGTGTCAGGATCTTCCAAACCCCTCACCTTCAGATGATTCTTCCTCATTTTGGTGGTTACAAGAACCCTTATTACCATATTTGCTAGTACTTGGTACAAATTCTTTATTTCATCTTAGTAACAAGTTATAAGTAATGGTAGGCCTTAAGCACCTGAGGAAGAATTGTTATTCTTACCGACAGAGGCATGAAATCATCTTTTTTTTTTCTTTTTTTTTTTCTTTTTGCCACACAGGAAGGTGTTTGAATAACAAAAGCAAAATCAAAACAGCACCCCATCTCAGAATAAGAAGAATATTCAAAGTTATAGCTCAACTAATCTAAAGCTCACCACAGTCTAGAAAGGATGTCCTGCTTCAGCCCAGCTCATCCTATACTCTTAAGTCTGTCTTCCTTACAGCTGACGGAGCAGCAGCCAGCTGAACCCAATCACCATTTTGATAACAGCATGATTTTATATTAGCTCAGCTGTGACACAACAACCTTGAGTATGTCTACAAAGGAAGCTAGACTAATAAACTTGCATAATCAGCTTAAAATTCATGGGCTAGGTTTTATGAAAATAAAAATAAGTCGTCAAGTAAGCGGGGGGCTTTTCTAATGCTGATGTTCAAATCAACCTTTTTAGATGGTGTAACTTCTGAGATACGACAGATCATACACATTTTGAAATTCCATTGGGAAAGAAGAAGAAAAAGATACCTCCCTTTGATCTGATTTTAAGCCATGTTCCAATATTTGTAATTCCCTATATCCTATGCAAGATAAATCGGTAATTAAGAATCTAGATATATTTGAAAATAAGTAAGTAACTAACAAACGATGATGGTTACTGGAAGGAAAAAAACTGTCCAATAAGATTATTAACTAGGGTTTCACTGTTGCTGCAGTATCTGCTGTCTACTGAAAATAACTGTTGTGATTAAATAATTTTTTTCACGTTAGAATTAAAAAAGTAGGCTATAAAATACAAGATTAAAAAAGAAATAAAACATTTCTGCATTATTTTTAATAACACAGGCTAGTCAACTCTTCAAGGCCTCAGTGAAGATTCAATTTGATTTCTTCATTACGGCCTTTATGCACCAGCAACGTGCTTTGGAAAATAAACAGAATTTAAGTCAGTTAACATCGAATTTCTAATTGACCCTTAAAATCTGACTAACCCACGAAGGCAGGCAGGATTATGGGGGCAACATATGACAGATATAAGGACTGACTGAACTAAGCAGATTAACATACACCCACAAACAAGGTGTGGAAGAGAAAGACATGGAATGCAATGTGGAGAGAGTAAACCTTGATACACTAGACTCAACTGCGTATCCGTCAACTGAGGCACTGCTCCAGGAATGAGAAAAGCAGGAAAACAAGAACAAAAGCCAAACTATACAAGTAATTAATATTGTATGTTCTTTTTTTTCTTTTTTTTGCTCTACACCTTTTTCCTGTTCTGTGGCTGAGCTGCACCCAGCATCGACACCAGGACCATCTTAAATTGTAGAGCTTCTACTGCAGGCAGAGTAAAGAGTATAAGGATCTAAAATAGAGTCAAAGGCAATGACTTCCTTGATTAACTTTCACAGTTGGTACAAAAGTTGTGTTGCATTAGTTACTGATTCATTGTTGCCTGGAGGGCACCATGGTCTTGGATAAAGCTGACTGAACAACAAACAAGTATGCTGCAGAACAGAAGTTTCCATCGGTGGCTGTTAAGTGAGCCTGACAGCACTAATTGCCTCTCAGTAGTTTGTTCTAGATTAAGAAGATGCAGAGCATCGCAGCATTATAGCATCATCAGTTCTGAGCAAAACAAACAAACGATTAAATAAGTTAGTAGTGGCAATTGTGAAGAAGAATAACGAAAACTTAGCAGCGTATGAGAAAGAACACAAAATAAACACACAACATGTATTTTCTTTCATTTTTTAAAACTATCACTTCAATACTAGCTATATTATGTTAATTAATGATACTAAAGCTCCCAGCTCTGGCATTTCTTGGCAAATTGTATGAAACAGATGTCTGAGCCTGAAGACACTGGCTTCTATTTTTCCCCAAAATAGTGAGCTGTTAGCATTCTTTCTGCTGCTAACATATTGAAATCTGCTGCCATTTTCTCTCCTGTTGTCTCAATGTTAAAACAGAAAATACATCGTTGGTTGGGTGAGACGGGGTAGATGTATTAGCCCAAACTGAGAAAAGAAAAAAAATTAATAGAGACATGAATAGACTCCCTTTCACAGCATTGCTACCCTGCAAAGAATATTATACTAAGGGAGAGGTGCTGGAAGCATTTTGAGCAACTGATGAGGAAAAAATGATAGTGTGTGAAAAGCTCATATAATAGGGTTAGGAAAACTTCAGAAGGGATGTTCTGTTCCATGTTTTGTCAGTTTATTTTGTTACTGTTAAAGTTACTTGGAAATTGAAAGCTTGTATTCCAACATTTTGATATGGAAAAGATCTCACTTGGGAATATCCTAAAGAAATCTTTTTAATTTCATTCTAAATAATTCTGATTTCTTCCACACATTTTTATTTATGAAAATACTTAAGAAAATTGTAATTTGCATATCAGATCTAATAACGATAAGTCTTTGATTTTATTTGAAGGCATAGGATCTGTGAAGAAAGGTTTGCAAAATGTTGCAAGAAAGGTAAGAGGAAGTGTAGATGACTTGAAGATAAAAACAGCTGGGTAGTATACATTAAAGCCTTTTTACTATAAAGATGAAAAAATTTCCACGAATCATTTTTTAGGAGGAGGAAAAATTATTTAATTTACGAATTACATTTTTCCAAGTAAAAAGAACAATCACCAATGAAACATCTGTTTTAGTCTTCCCAACTTGACTTCTGAAACAGTTAATTCTGTGACCACTGCCCACAACCTACTAGAAGTAACACCCAGTCCGTACAGTTGCTACCACATTAGGGCCATAAATGGTAAGCTGTATATTCTTGATGAAAAGTGTGTTCAACAACTTCACATAATAGTCAACTGAAGGGATCAATTACAACTTGAAACAACCGTGAAATCAGTGTAAAAGAGTCAAATCTCAATGGACCTTCCTCAACTATTTCCTAGTTCATGTCTGAGACCACTCAGAATACAAACTGTACCCTCAGTATATTCCAAATTCAATTTTTATCCTGCTTTTCCAGATACAATAAGGAGCATAATGTTAGTTAGCCCTTACCTCCCCGTCAGTTACCACACATAAGGGCACGCACAACACTTCCTTCTTGCTATTCAAATGATATTCTTAAATGTATTTAAGGAGAAACTTTTTAAGATGCCTCAAAATCCACTGTCTGACAAGTGATGATGCAGATTGCCCAGAATACATCATCAGAAAAATCCCTGTCCCTTGGAAGGTAATGGAGAAACTCATTCTAGATGTCATCTCCAAACAAGTTGAAGAGCAGGGGGTTACTGGAAGTAGGCAACATGGGTTTACCAAGGATACCAAGGGTAAATCGTGTTTGACCAATCTGATAGCTTTCTATGATGCTATAACTGGTTGGTTGGACGAAGGAAGGGCAGTGGATGTCATCTACCTTGACTTCAGCAAGCTTTTTGACACTGTCTCCCATAACATCCTCATTGGGAAACTAAGGACTGGATGAGGGGACAGTGAGGTGGATTGAGAACTGTCTGTGTGACAGGACCCAAAGGGTAATGATTAACGGAGCAGGTTCAAGCTGGAGGCCTGTAACCAGTGGTGT